>JBBBDQ010001775.1:1165000-1227500 GCA_037127315.1 Ascarosepion bandense
CAATTATAATAGAGCCGTTGAAAGGATTTCCTTTCAGTTTAACTACAAGAATTCTTTCAGATAACTGACAGTCTCCTAGAACGCATTTCTTTATGTTATGATATAGTAATAATCCAATTCCTTTTTCATTTTTCTCTGTGTCTGCTTATATAATCTCAGTTTTTGGCCACCTATGTTGACGTTTAACCTGCTCATCTCTTGTTTTATATTTTCCATCTGTCCACGGTTGTTTAAATTTCTAACATTCAATATCCTGAGAGTAACTTTTTGTTTGATACGAACAGTCACTGGACTACCGTCCGGTAACACAACAAACTCATGTCGCTTCTTTCCGGGCGAGGGATAAGTTTCGAGGAATCTATGTCCTCTTTGCGTCTTTTATGCTAACAGTCACTAGATGACGGTTAGGTGACACCTAATGCGCATGTCGTTCCTTATCGGTCGAAGAGTCAATTACGATAGACTTGATTGCCTTCACCCAATTAGGTTTCAGATTTCGTTTCATAAGTGCCATGATATTTGTTGGGATTAGTCGTGGTTTCCTGTTGCCTGCTCCATGGTGGTTTAACCCTAACCCTGCCGAGACACCACCACTAGTAAGCTGACCCAGATTTATTCGGCCTTATTTTTCATCCTACTGGGTTGCGAAAAAACCACCTCACTTGCAAGAACATGCCGTGGGGTAGCCAGTTCAGTCACCAACACTACGACAGTAGCACTTTTACTTACTTCTCTGCCTCTCTCTTTCTCTGTCTCTCTCTGTGTCTCTCCTCCTCTCTCTCGCCTTCTCTTTCTCTCTCTCTGTCTCTCCCTCTCTCGCTCTCTCTCTTTCTCTCTCTCACCCTCTCTCTCTCTTTCTCTCTCTCTCTGTGTCTCTCCCCCTATCTATCTATCTATCTATCTATCTATCTATCTATCTATCTTATCTATCTATCTATCTATCTATCTATCTATCTATCTATCTATCTATCTATCTATCTATCTATCTATGTTAGTCCATTATCTATCTATCTATCTATCTATCTATCTATCTATCTATCTATCTATCTATCTATCTATCTCTCTATCTATCTCAGTCTGTTCATTATCTATCTATCTATCTATCTATCTATCTATCTATCTATCTATCTATCTATCTAACAAACGTATATATACATATACGTACGCTGGGATAAAATAAACTGTTTCTGTCTCTCCCCATCTGTTAACGAGTAGAGGTTTAAAAATCGGAGTTAGTCATGTGGGATAGAGAAGGAGAAAAATGAAATTATTATTAAGTTTTAACTTAATATAAGTCGTATATCTGTTCTTTATAACTGCGTTCCCATATTCCAAGTCAGTTTCCTTCGAAAGACGTCATTAAATGCTGAAATCACAATCAATTAACAATACATTAATAAACATTTTCATTACATATATATATGCCCTATATCTAACAAAGGGTTAACAAAATCTGTTCTATCTCATCAGTATAAAATCCATGGGTTAATAAACTTTATATTGGTTGTACAATTAACCAATTTAAAATGCAGTTTTATAATCATCTCTCATTCATCACTAATACGGACAAACGAAATATGACTTCGCTCTTTAAATATTTTTGGAAGTTAAAAGAGGAGAACTAAATACACAAAGTTAAATGGAAAACTCTCAAACCAGCTAGAATCTCTAGATCGATGAACAAACCATGCTTACTTTGTCTGCAAGAGAAAAAGCAACATTTTAAGTTTCTTATAGGGATCTATTACTAAGTCAGATATATGAAACTACAGTAAATTGTAAACATAAAGTATTAACTTTACAATCCTGCTAAAATACTTTAACTTATAATCTCTCTTTATCTTATCTTTTTATTTACATTATACTAATATTTGTGATCTATTTTAGTTTTAGGTATTATATTGAGTTCAATATTTACTGCTAATACATTTATCCATTTATTAGATATATCTATTATTATTTTTTCGCTTAATGTACTGATAGTAGTTCTAATTTAATACTTATACATATAAATACATATGCCTATTTATATATATAACCCTACATCCACACAACTAAATCCTCTACAGAAAAACAATGTAGTGTATCAATTTACATGACCGTTCAGAGATAGTATCTCTGCTACTAATAATAAACCCACTACATATATTAATTTTACTACAACCACGCTCTCCCGTAGACTTACCTACCACCTTTCTGATCAGAGTTCAATTAAGCAACATTTCTTAGAAAAACATAGCGATGTAGGTGATATTAGACAGATTTAGTCGTGGTGTGACGTCATAGAACCGCATTACAAATTTACGAACTACATCTGCTATTTGGTGACTGTTATCGTCGCATAGCAATGTTTTATGTCAACGCAAAAAAATCATCTTTGATGGTGGATATCTTTATGTTAGCGTCCCTGTAAGCTTTCTTAAGATGGCTTATGTGAGCCGAAAAACTTAGAACCAGCATAATAAAAAAAATGTCGAAACGCTGGACAATTTTTGTTTTTATTTTCACTTGAAATTCAATTCAAAATACGATGTTTAGAACGGGTCATGATTAAACATAATAGACATTCATTGTTTACGCTCTCACACTCTGGAAAAATAGTAGACTTTGATAAACAGTAGCTACTCTGGCGTGTATGCATCGCTCATTCAGTGAAATGAATTAGAACTCTCTAGCTATTGGGCGCGTATATGCGCTAAAGTCACCGAACGCCCATAGCCCAGGGGTATGTCGCCGACTGACACCATTTCGGTCGGGTTTCAATCCTGGGTTAAAAGCAATCGGAGTCTAACCGAACTGATGAGCTGTGATGCGTCGAAACAGATCTGTCTGCGGATAACAATATATATAATCGTATCACCCTAAGCTAGGCATTATACTAACACTGTTGTGCAGAGTGTTACATAGGAGGAAAGTTATGAGAAGGAGTGACAAAATAAGGGGATGTCAGGAAACGGGTAGGAGAAGGATGAAAATACTGAAGAAATGAGATGAGAGGATGAGAGAGAGAGAGAGAGAGAGAGAGAGAGAGAGAGGGGATGCAAGTTAGTGAGATAGGAGATGACTATTGACTTTACATTTAAATTCTTGGAGATTGTAGCTCTCGGGGAAGCAAGTAAATGGAAGGGAATTCCACAGGCTGGAAGTGCGAGAAAAGAAGCTGATATAGTAAAATTTGCCTTTAAATCTTATTGGTTTCACAGTAAAATGTTGTGGCCTAGTTGCTAACCTTGTGGATCGAGTAAATTCGTATATAGGGGGTACCAGTAAGCTAAGTTCATCAGAGCAGAAGCCTTGAAATTATTTGTAGAAGAGACACAGAGAAGCCACACTGCGCCGATGAGAAACTGAATGTATCCGAGCTGCCAAGTCGAAATCGATCACATTGCAGATTATCCGTTGAGTTTTGTCAAGGACCCCTAGGTGGGTAGCAGGAGCACCCGACCAGATATGGCAGCAGTATTCAATTCACGGGCGATATGTTTAAAAAATTAAACTATATATATATATATATATATAGTTTCATTTTAATTTTCATTTATATTATAATTTATAATATTAAGTCTTTATATTACTTAGCCTTCATTTTACGTTCTATGAAAACAATTTAATTTGTTTGAGTTTTTGATTTCATTTAAAAATGCCATGAAATTTGAATTGCAACAGTGTAACTTTTCCGTTACACCTAATTCCAGTTCAAATTTGAATTCTAGTCTTTAGCAGCGTTTTTCATCGGTTTAATCCTTTTCTAATATTTTTCATTTGTTTTTTTTTTCCTTACTCTCTACTTCCTTTGTCTCGTTGTAATTTTTTATTATACTTTTCTTTTTTTATCATTTTCTCTCTCTTTTTTTTTTTCTATAGTATTTCTTACGATTTCTTTTTGACTTTTTTGTCTTTCCTCTCTCTTTTCCTTTTCATGATTTCTTATTTCCTTTTCTTCTCTTCTCTTTTTTTTTCTTCATTAAAATTTTAACCTTGGACAAAAATTTTCAAGAAAAGTGAAGTGATCCTTTATGAAATAAATTTTAAATAAAGGGTTTATTACCCTCATTACTAACTACCTGATGAAACTTTTTTTATCAATGTCGAAACAAAATGTAAAATTTTGTAGTATTAAACATGTTCTAAGGTAAATGTAATATATATATATATATATATATATATATATATATATATATGTGTGTGTGTGTGTGTGTGTGTGTGTGTGTGTGTGGGAATAATAACAAAACCATAAAAACGGATAATCTAAAAAATTTATCTAATTAATATAAAATACTAAATACATAAAGAGAGCTCAATGGATATTATCCAGAGCAATATGTTATATAGAGAAGAAAACTCAACAAATAAACGGTTACACGTTGAAGAAAAGATGAGAAGACATTGGAAAGAATCCGAAATAAATAAGAAATTAAAATAAAAATGGGCAGTTACAAGATTAATAGGACACATGCATTTAAAGAGTCATGTGATGGAGTTTTGACCGAATGTGAAGAATTGTGGCTAGAATATGCTATACGACGACATTAAGTTAGATTTCAGTTCCACTTCTAAACAAGATTCCACTCTCATTACCAATATGAGAGGTAGGGATTGACCAGCTTAAAGATTATAAGATTATTCCGTTCAATTTTTTGTCGGTGTTATTTTACAGTCTTTTCTTTAGCAAAAGTTCAAAGAAAAATATCCAATTCTTGTAAATACGGTCAGTCTCATTCAAAAAACGCCATTAAATGCAGAGAACACAATCAATTTACATTCCGTTAATAAACGCATTACTACGTATATATATATATATATATATATATATATATATATATATATATATATATATATATATATGTATATTTTGTATAATTTGGTAGCAATATTTCGTATAAACATGTTTTGTTAATAACGACCGACAAGGAATAATAGTAATTTTTTATTTAGTTTTTTAAGTATTCTTACATATATATATATATATATATGTATATATATATATATATATATATATATATCCCAAGTATTCTACGTTATAAATATACATATATACGCAGCTTTCATTAAAAATGAGAGACAAGGTATTATGCTTAAGTATTTTTATGTATCTTTTCATGTTACGAGTTTTTACTTTTCAGAACATAAATTATACAAAAATGGTCTAAATGTTTTGCTTTTCCAAGTGCTTTCCTCTATACTTTTAGCCATAATTGGGGATGGATTTTATTTTTCGTGTAGCAGAATATATGTAGTGTTATATGTGTCGTAGAATCGTTTTGATTTTTATTAATAATGCTTCCGTATTTTTAGACTTTTTTTTGCATGTAGATGATGCTATGATATTTGTGTTATCAAGAATTATTAGAGGGTTTGGTAGGTCTCCCTGTGTGATTAAATGAGATCGAATTGAGCTCCGATCCGATCTTCCTAAGTGTGCGGCCAATATAATTATTTAGGAAATCGGGTTGATCAAAGCATAGTTCTTCGAAGAATCACATGAAAATTACATAAAAATCTGAAACATGTCTGTCATTTTTAATGAAACCTGCAAAAAGAGAGATTGTTTCCCAAATACATAATTTATATATATATATATATAGAGAGAGAGAGAGAGAGACTAACAGTATAGCCTGGCGTTGCTCGGGTGTAATGAAAGCTTTAAAACTAATCCATGGTCCTGGAGCTCAGACTCTTTGACGTTGGTACGAAAGACTAAAAAGCAATAGTTGTTTCCAGTTAAAGCGAAACCGTAGACTGAAAGAAAAATGAATGGATGGAAGTCAAATTTTGATTTCCTGGTATCGATATCAAATAAGTTTTTTTCGTCGTAAACTGAATTTTGATGGCTAAATAAGTCCTCTGAGTAAATGGTATCATGGCTGAGACTAAGAACTACAATTATACCTACTTAGAGCCAAAGCCGAAGCATAAACTAAAATATAAGGCTGAAAAAATACAGACATACAGGCTGATAAACAGACACACACACAAACATCTTGCCTTTTATATATATATATATATAATCGATTTTCTACACTATTGTATGAACTGCAACCTTAAAACTTCTGAATATCTTTTCTTATGTCTTTGTCTATGAGTGTATCAAATTTGATTTAAATCGGACCACTCCTTCTATAACCCAATTTTTTCGATTATCGATTTTCGATATTTATCGGAGGTACCTTGACACAAAACCTAGCTAAGAACACTCGCAGACGCTTATAGTACAACTGTGTAAATTTTTCAGAAAATCGGTTCAGCCGTTTTGGAGTCTATAGGTAACGGACACACACACACACACACACACACACACAGAGGCACACACGCAGAGACAAAGTTCCATTTATAAATAAGTTTAGATAGATAGATAGATAGATAGATAGATAGATAGATAGATAGATAGATATTGCGAAGGAAGAAGACATTCGAAAAGATCAGAAAAGATTAACAAATTAAAAACAAAAAAGGGTCGCAAAAAGTTTTACCAGTTACACTAATCGAAAGAATGGTAATTTTACGATAAAAATTGTGACTAGAATACGTTATACGACGATATTGATTTGGATTTGCGTTAATTAAGAACATATAAATAAAAAAAAATCAACAGAATTGATCATTGTATATTCTGGACAAGACAATTTTCACAGAAAAAGAAAAAAATATTTATTTAATTACTTCTCTCAGCGACAATTTCAAGTCCTTGTCATAATTATACTCACCATCACGTCCAAAATGGCGGCGTTAATGAGTCCTTGGTATCGAAGGGTGGATGCTTTTTCATTTCTATCTGCAAAGCTGCGACACATCTTTAGGTGTGACCCTCTTGGTTCACTTGTGTCGAAGTAGTGTCCTGCAGGATCATAAAACGTCCATTCCCCTCAATACATGTTTTGAATACCGTGTCCTCAATATAGATCGGTAGCAATTACCCCCAGGGTGTTTTGTTGAGAAGTGGGATAGCATGACGGGAGGCTCGTTGCTCACGATTCATACAGTCCTTGGTGTTGACCTGCCGTGGGTGCCTCCATGAGGTCTTCGAGAAGTTGCCTGTCATCCCCCGCCGGTTAATCTGCCCACTTTCAGGAAACTGATTCTCTCTTGAGTTGCTGTGGTTGGTGGCAAATAATGCTGAGCCGAGGGTTGATTTTTTCATTACATGTGTCAGATGTTAATGCTCTCACTCTGTATGAGTGAAATAACAACGCTAAAACGTGGTGGATGCTGTATTCCATTATGCTACGTCGTTTTCCATCCTTAACTAGGTAAAAATATACTTTTTTTTATTTAACGATACTGTTCTTTATCTCGGTCTATAACTGAGTATATATATATATATATATATATATATATATATATATATATATAAGTATTTACGCTCTCACACCCTGATTGAGCACTCTGGAAGAATGGTAGACTTTGAAAAACAGTAGCTAGTTTGGCATGTACTCATCGTTCATTCACTAATGAATTAGAACACTCTGGCTATTGGGCGTGTATAATGATAATATACATGCTAAAAGGTCTGCCTTCATCTACCGAGCGCCCAAAGCCCAGAGGTAGAATCGACGACTGACGCCAATTCGGTCGGGTTTCAATCCTGGTTTAAAAGCAATCGGAGTCTAACCGTACTGATGAGCTGTGATACAGCGAAACAGATCTGTCTGCGGATGACTATATATATATATATATATAGTCATCCGCGGTAAGATCTTGTTCTGGAAAAAAATTAGGGCTAAATTTTCTTCTTGTAAGTTTTGGCCTTTTTTACAATACTCCATGTTATATAAGAGTCATTTTTATTTTTTTGTTTAAACTTCGACACGTGTCTAGATACCGAAAGGTTGAAACCTAGGTTGCAGAAATAACTAATTTATATATATATATATATATATATATATATATATATATATATATTATGATCTCATTATGATTGAGCTCTCTGGAGAAGAAAATTTAAAAAAGACTTTCCACTTCAGCTATGCGTGACTCTTCAGAAATGAATTGAGTTCTCTCGGTGACTGGCGTCTGTATACACTGCTTACATACAAGACGTTAAAATTTCCCTTCTCTGACCCCATTCGCCGATGGCTTAGGGAGTAGAGACTCCGACTCACACCAGAAGCAAGTGGATATGTCTAGCCACACTGATAAGCTGTGATACAGCAAAACGGGCTTGTATGTAGATGACTAATATATATATATATATATATATATATATATATATATATATATTCAGTTGGATTGATGTGAATTTGTGATCCTGGGTTTCACGCTTTTGCGATCGTCAGACAAACTGATGGATATACGTAAGATTGCGTATAATAGTATTTTTATGGAAGTGGGAGGAAAATTTGTCGTCGTGGCGTCTCTCATATTAACGCAAACATACATACACACTCTTACACCTATTGACGTACACTGATACACACACACACACACACACACACGCTTGACAACCGTGGCTCACACAAAGATAACTATATGTGAACAGTATGTGGCTTGGCATATATATGTATACGTGTGCCGTTGTATACATACATACGCATTTGATTGATGTATTCAAACAGTGTATCTACTGACTTTGATTTATATACATATACATTTCACACACACACACACACACACACACACACACATATATATATATACAATTTTTTTCTACGTCTATATATTGCCCATCTACGGTGTTTCATGCCCAACGCAATCATCAGGTGTATATTATATGTATAGACGGAGGATGATATATATATTTATTAATTTATATTTCATAGCACTAGTAAATTACATTGATCGATGATTAATTAAGAACAGCAATATTTATATATATTCGTGTGTACTTGCGTGTATATCCATATATATATTTATTGATATCCATATATATATATATATATACGTTGGCAATAAAGTCACTATACAGTTACTTTTTTTTTTTTTTTTTTTTTTTTAATCATTTCACCCCGAGCAAGGCAGAAACGCCACTGATGTGCAGGGGGTTACATAAATGTAGAAAGATTAATTAGAAAAGAGTGAGGAGTACAAGCTAGTTAGAAAGGAACAATAGAAAACTGAGAAAGCAGGTGCAATGACAGGTACATGGGCGGAGAGAAAGGGAAGGTTATACAGGGGAGGGGAGAGAGCTAGAGGCCAGTGGTTAGTAGGTGAGTATTAACTTTGCTTTTAAATTTCTGGAGGTCGTAGCCGTCAGGAAAGCAAGAATACGGGAGTGAGTTCCACAGGCGGGAAGTGCGAGAGAGGAAGCTGCTGGAGTAGAATTGTCGTCTGCGTTTGGCTAACCTGACTGTGAATGGGTGGGACCCAGTTGCCAGTCTGGTTGAACGGGTAAACACCTGTTGAGGAGGCATCAGTGACTTAAGCTCATCCGAGCAGAAGCCATGAAGGTATTTATAGAAGAGACAGAGGGAGGCCACATTTCGACGATGGGAAAGTGGCTGCAGACGAGTCGCCAGATCAGAACCTATCACATTACAGACTCTCCTTTGGAGCTTGTCGAGAACACTGAGGAGAACGGCAGGGGCACCTGACCATAAATGGCAGCAGTACTCCATGCACGGACGGATGGTTGACTTGTATATATGCAGGATGGATTCAGGTGGAAAAAACATCCTGGATCGACATAGTGACCCAATCTTCTTAGCAGTAGATTTTGCTATGGATTCAATATAGTGCTTCCATTTGAGGTCTGAGGACAGGGTAAGTCCGAGGAGGCGTAGTGTATTACTCTCCGGGAGAATCATCTGGTCCATGCTTATGGGAGGCAGAAGAGGTTGCCTGTAATGGTTGACAGACAACAGCTTGGTCTTCGAGGAATTGAAGTTGACAAGCCACTTCTTGCCCCAGTTCACCACAGAGTGTAGATCCCGCTCAAGGTCAGCAGCGAGATTTTGTCTGTCCGCCACGACAGGTTTCTTACTGGAGCGGGAGTATATTGTAGTGTCATCTGCGTAGATGCCTACTTGGGACCTGATCTCATCTGGGAGGTCGTTGATGAAAATAAGGAAGAGCGTTGGGCCCAGGATAGAGCCTTGTGGGACACCAGCATTCGTGCTGTAGGACGAAGAGGCACGCCCATTCAGAACGACCTTCATTTTGCGGTTATTTAAGAAAGATTGGATTAGGTCAAGCAGGCGACCGGTAATACCATAACCGCGTAGTTTGCATAGGAGGCCAGGGTGCCAAACCCTGTCGAAAGCCTTGGAGATATCCAGAGCAACCGCGCGAGCCTCGTCAGACTCATCAAGGGCCTGTAGCATGTACTCCGTTACAGTAGTTAGCAGGTCGGCTGTGGACCTGTCAAATCGGAATCCATATTGCCTGTCGGAGAACAGTTTGTGGGCGGTGAGATGATGAACTATTTCAGCATTTATTATAGCCTCGAACACTTTCCCGAATATTGGTAGAAGACTGATCGGGCGATAGTTGGATGGGTCCGAGGGTTCACCACAGTTCTTAAAGACAGGAACGACTGAGGAGAATTTCCAGCATGCAGGAAAGCAGGAAGCAGAAAGGCAGTAGTTAAACAGTTTAGAGAGGACAGGGGAAAGTTCAGGGACACACCTCTTAAGGACTATCACCGGGATTCCATCGTCTCCACACGCCTTATGGGGGTCGAGTTTTGAAATTACTCTGGATACTATTGTCGGGGTAATATATACGTCATGCAGTTTGGCCTCAGTTCTAATAGGGAAGTCGGGTGGGTGCACTCCGGACGAGTCGAGTGTGGAGTTGGATGAGAATCTGCGGGCAAAGCACTCAGCTTTCTCAGCAGATGACGTGAGAACGTCAAATCCATGGATTAAGGGAGGTATTGAGGATTTCCTATTGTTGAGCACCCGTTTACAAATCCTCCAATAGTCCTTGGAGCCGAACTTGCGGTCAGCTATGTGCTGTCGCATTCTCTCCGCAAACAACTGTTTGGCGTCATTTAGGGTTCTCTTGCACTCACTGCGAGCGGATGTGAACAGGCGCCTATTGTGATCAGTTGGCTGTCTCTGGAATAGATGGAAGTAATGGTTCCTGTGGGCAATGGCGGCTGAGCAGGCCGGAGAGAACCACGGAGAGGAATGAGGTTTTAAGCAATACTTCCTGGTGGGTATGAAGGCATCAATGCCAGCTTTCACCCATGACGAGACCTCAGAGGCACAGTCATCAACTGATAGGTCAAACACTTTTCCCCAGGGGACGTCGCAGAGGAAATCGCGAAAGGCATCCCAGTCAGCTTTTTGGTAGAGGTAGGAGGTTCTATGAGTAGGGGGATCCTGGGGGGAGTGAGATTGGAAAGAAATACTGAGGGAGACTACAGCGTGGTCGGAGTTGCCGAGAGGGCAAAGCTGCGAGACTTGACAGGCGTCGGGCGCAGAGGTGAAACATATATCTAGCAGTGAGGAATGACCCGAGGGTGTGCTTGGGAAGCGAGTGGGGAAGTCCACCACTTGCGTAAGGGATTGGGAAATAGCAAAGTTCGCGGCGTGAATGCCCGCCGAATCAGTAACAGCGTTTTCAAGCCACTCAGAGTGATGGGCATTGAGGTCTCCAAATACAAATATGTGGGCAAATGGGTGATAGGAAATAGCCTTATCTATGTCGTCGGCAATGCTATCTAGTAGGGAGCAGTCAGGAGAGGAGGGAGAACGGTAAAGGAAGAATAGGTAGCTAACCGAACTGAGGAGAGACAAGCGGAGACATATGTATTGGTGGTCAGTAGATTCGAGTGAAGTCACCCTAGTTATGGGGAGGTGTTCGCTGACATAAACACCCAGCCCATGCATGTGGACAGTAGAATCCTTCCTTAAAAGGGGAAGATAACCAGGGATGAAGAGGTCAGAGGAGGGAATAGCTGAGTTGAGGTTTACAATTAAGACAAAGCAAGTAATCAACAGTGGAAAAAATTGTTGTCAAAATGATTGTGCTCAATAAGAATAAAATGTTATTGCAAACGATAGTAAATTAATTAAGGATTTTGTTTTCTTTTCTCATTCTACTTTATATTTTTTATTTTAAGTTACTTTAATGTATATATATATATATATATATATATATATATATATATATATATATATATATATATAGGAAAAACTACTAAAAAGTTGTAAGTTTAAAAATGTATTTTTCTGAATGTATTTATTTATTTCTGTTATTATATTTGATATTTCAGACCGTCCTCTGCCCTTCATCAGAAACAAATGATTTTAAAATTTAAATTATAAACATATTTCGCGAGAGCGTTCGTGGAGAGATTATTTACATCACGTGACGCAGAAAGCGACATATTTTTTTAAATATTTGTAAACGTAAACCTAACTTTAATAATACTTATAAATTTTGTTTTAGAGAAAATGATTTTTAATAGTATCTAAAAAATGTTTAACGATTG
Organism: Ascarosepion bandense; assembly: GCA_037127315.1. Lineage (NCBI taxonomy): Eukaryota > Metazoa > Mollusca > Cephalopoda > Sepiida > Sepiidae > Ascarosepion > Ascarosepion bandense. Next base: position 1,177,377 of record JBBBDQ010001775.1, read on the forward strand.
AAATATTTATAAAGATTGAAAATACCTAAGTCCCTGTTTAACCCTAGCGTGTGTGTATTTAATTTTAAAATCCAGTATTTTTCTTTCTTTCTGCGTGGGTATGTATGTATCTACAAACTCACGCAGAAAGAAAGAACAACTGACCCTACAAAATCAAAAGTTAACTACGCGCATGCGTGATAAAATGTGAAATGGCGACAATTTACATATTACAGACACACACACTCTCTCTCTTTCTCTCTCTCTCTCTCTCTCTCTCTCTCTATCTATCTATCTAAATGAATTAGAGCACTCTGGCTATTGGGATCGTATAATGATAATATATACACGCTAAAAAGTCTGCCTTCTTCTACCGAACGCCCATAGCCCAGAGGTAGAATCGCCGACTGACGCCAATTCGGTCGGGTTTCAATCCTGGGTTAAAAAGTAATCAGAGTCTAACTGTACTGATGAGCTGTGATACAGCGAAACAGATCTGTCTACGGATGACTATATGTATGTATATATATATATATATATATATATATAGATATATAGATAGATAGATAGATACAAACATAATTAATTGTAGTAGATAGACTAGTAGATCGCCCGGTTCACACTCCACCCACGTCTATTGAACAGGTGAAGAGGCTCGTTCCTTGTTTAGGATGTGGTTTCCGGCTTTCTCTTTTCCAATCTTTTCACTCTTTTTTTTTCTCAATTGGAGTAGATAGACTAAACTATCGCCCGGTTCACACCTCCACCCAGTTCTATTGAACAGGTGAAGAGGCTCATCCTTTGTTCCTTGTTTAGGATGTGGTTTCCGGCTCTCTCTTTTCCAATGTTTTCACTCTTACGTAGACCTCTGCGCTTCAGTGGCGTTACCGCCTTGCTCGGGGTGATATGATTAAAAACAAAAAAAAAAATTAAACAGATATACAGTTTTTTTTTCTTTTTAATCATATTACCCCGAGCAAGGCGGTAACGCCACTGATGCTGATGCCCAAGGGCCTACGTAAGAGTGAAAAGATTGGAAAAAGAAAGCCAGAAACCACATCCTAAACAAGGAACAAGGGATGAGCCTCTTCACCTGTTCAATAGACCTGGATGGAGTGTGAACCGGGCGATAGTTTAGTCTATCTACTCCAATTGAAAAAAAAAAAGAAGAGAGTAAGAATATTGGAAAAAAGAAAGCCGGAAACCACATCCTAAACTGGGAACAAGGGATGAGCCTCTTCACCTGTTCAATAGACGTGGGTGGTGTGTGAACTGGGCGATAGTTTAGTCTATCTACTCCAATTGAAAAAAAAAAAAAGAAGAGAGTAAGAATATTGGAAAAGAGAAAGCCGGAAACCACATCCTAAACAGGGAACAAGGGATGAGCCTCTTCACCTGTTCAATAGACGTGGGTGGTGTGTGAACTGGGCGATAGTTTAGTCTATCTACTCCAATTGAAAAAAAAAAAAAAGAAGAGAGTAAGAATATTGGCAAAGAGAAAGCCGGAAACCACATCCTAAACAGGGAACAAGGGATGAGCCTCTTCACCTGTTCAATAGACGTGGGTGGTGTGTGAACTGGGCGATAGTTTAGTCTATCTACTCCAATTGAAAAAAAAAAAAAAGAAGAGAGTAAGAATATTGGCAAAGAGAAAGCCGGAAACCACATCCTAAACAGGGAACAAGGGATGAGCCTCTTCACCTGTTCAATAGACCTGGATGGAGTGTGAACCGGGCGATAGTTTAGTCTATCTACTCCAATTGAAAAAAAAAAAAAAAGAAGAGAGTAAGAATATTGGCAAAGAGAAAGCCGGAAACCACATCCTAAACAGGGAACAAGGGATGAGCCTCTTCACCTGTTCAATAGACGTCTTGAAGGCTAATGTTTATCCAGACATTGGGTATCCAGATAGGTAGGTCAATAAGTGCTCAGGAGAGTTCTTCAGAGGCAGTAATTTTAAAACGGGTGTAAAATGATCGAATCCTTTCAAGTTCGATCGAAACAAATCACAAGATTTTAAATGCAAATTTCTGTATCTTTACCTGTATAACTACATTCTTAGACATATTTGATAACAGCTGCAATTGCAATATGCATATTGAGAAAAACCCTGCAAGCTGAATTCCATGCGCTTGTGTTGCTCTGACCTAGTGACCACAGCTTCCTGCCAGAGATTATTTTCAGCGACTGGCTTTGTTATAGAGCAGCTAAACATAAAAAGACAACTGTTGCATCAAGTCTGCTCCATCTACCAGTGCAATTTCACTACAGTGAGCACTAGCCTTTGTAATTATCTGAAAAAGGGATGCTAGAAAGGAAAAAGTTAAGTCTCTGTTTTAGATTATGAGCACCCAGCCTAATACCATGACATTCTAATATTAAAAGTAAATAAGAAGCATCTTAAAAATTTGATAAACTGTAATTTATAAAAAGAATATTCTGCTTAGGTATTTTCCAATCACTGAAATGGGCCTTTTGACGTGATGTAGTGGTTAACAAGCTTGTATCGCTAGAACTCATTAGAACTGAGTAGTGAGTTCGATCCTCACTGGGAACCCCATACGTTTGGCCTTGTGCCACATCTAAGCAGCACATAGAAAATAAACACCTGGTCTTGTGCAAAAATTATTGTATTTAAAGCAATAATAAATAAACAATATTAGTAAGAAATAAATAACTACAGTATCTACAGGGGGTCCATAAAATTCATGTGCACTTCAAAAAACTCACAACTTTTAATAGAAATAATTTGTAAAAAGGATTAGAAAAAAGTAAAGTAAATCTTTATTTTTTAAGGTTTTATTGAAATTTTATTTAAGCTTTCACAAGTCATTCATCATTAGCAATACAAAGGTAATACGATTTTGCAGTTCACGGAAGACATTTGCCCACTAATTTACAGTAATGCCTGAAATCAGATTAGTTATTTTAGCTTTCAGATCTCCTAATGAACTAGGTTTGGTTGCATACACAATTGTTTCATGTGTCCCCCCCCACAAAAAAAAAAAAAAAAATCTAATGGAGTCAAATCTGGCAAACGTGGAGGCCAATAAAATGGTCCACCCCTTCCGATCCATCTGTGAGGAAATTCCTGATTTAGAAACTGTTTAACATGCAGAGCAAATTGACAAGGATTTCCATCTTGTTGAAACACTGTATTATCTTTCAAGTTTAATTGTTCAAGCTCATTTTTTACAGATTATTTCTATCACAAACACAAACAAAGTCATAAATTTCTCAAAGTGCACACGGACTCTATAGACACCCTGTATTTTAATAATGTATATATTCATTATTTGTCTATATTTCTAAGATGAAATATTGTAATTATTTACATTATTTAGAATGTTGTCTTCATCCTTAATGTCATATTCATAACATTTTGGCCATTGTACACTCCATCTGTCTTCAGGTGATTGGAATTTTGAATTGAATCCTTTATTTCATTCATTGGGGTAGCTTGTTCTCATTCCATGGGTCATGTCACTTCCAGATGTCTTAGTTATCTCCATTTAGTTTTTTTGTTCACCACTGCTGTAGATAACTTTTTAGGTCAAGTGACAAGATCTAACCAACACTTTTATCCATTGTGTATGAATTTTTGGGACTTACCATACCTAATGTCAAAGTAATCATTTTTTACCCTAGCTCATATTATAATCTTGATATATACAAACATAGTTAAATACATATTTAGATAAACAAAAATACAAACACAGTTAAATAGATATATAGATAACAACAGAGTTAAGAAAAGAAAGAGTAGATTAAAGATGGAAATTAAAAATTAATAAAAAAAGATAAAAAATGAGATTACGAGGAAAAGAAAATGAGAGAAAAATGTTTGAGATATATTAAATCTAAAATACCTACTGATATAGGTAAAGGAGTAGGGACCAAAAACATTAACCAAAAAAGTAGAAAATATAAATAAATGAATGAAAGGTCTAAAACGGGTAGGAGCATAAGCAACGACACACAGACAGACAGTCCAGGACAGGACAGACAACCCACAATCACCCCGATGATGCTTTCCGCGTTCAATTTTCTTCTCCCCAGCAAGTGAGAGAAAATAGACCTAGCGGGGGTACAATCGTCTAAATAAATGTATGCATCTTTTGTAGGATTCCCTCGACTAATTACTGTAATGGTTGCCTAAATAGAAATCAGTCTGTCATCGGTATTTCTGCCGGTTTATTTTGCACGCCCCCAGCCCCTTCGGTTCGTCTATCTGGAAAATAGATTTCGTACAATTGGTCTTTATTTTTATCAATATGCAGACTGACGGTACCCCACAGTGCATCCTGCACGGTCGCCATTATGGCATTTGCGATGGCGGTCATGTGGCGGGAAAATACCGGAAGTGATCGCTCCTGCATATCCTCCAGCAAAGGACGATGATAGAAAGTAAAAAGGGTAGGCAGTCAGTTTTGTGATGGGTTTCATTTGAGTATTTAGGCAAATAAACGCCCAATCAACGAGGTGAAGAAAGGAAATGGTTAGTGGCTTAGGAAAAAGGAAGAAAGGATTGAAAGAGTTTCGACAAAAGATAAGAGAATGAAAAACACACAGCAGGATGAAGAATGAATAGAAGAGATTTGAAGAAGAAGTACAAAAAGAAAGGGGAAGAGTTGTTGATGACGATGATTATGATGATTGGGATGATAAGAAGGAAAAAAGAAGAAATTGAAGAAGAAAAAGAAGCAAAAGAAAAAGAAAAAGATAAAAGGGAAAGAGAATATGATGTTGATGATAGAATGGAAGAAGATAAAAGGGAAAGAAAAGTTTCTGATGATGATGATAAAGATGGAAAAGAAGAAGAAGAGGAAAAAGAAGAAAGAGAAGTTGTTTATGATAATGATGAATATGATAATGGGAAGGAAAAAAAGAAGAAATTGAAGAAAAAAGATAAAGAAGAAAAAGATAAAAGGGAAAGAGAAGATGATGATGATGATGATGATGATGGAATGAAAAAAGAAGAAGAAAGAGAAGCTCTTGATGATGATGATGGGATGGAAGAAGACAGAAGAAGCAAGAAAAGAAGACAAAATAGAAAGCAAGGTTTTTGTTGATGATGATGATGATGATGATGGGAGAAAAGAAGACAATAAAAAGAAAAGAAGTTGATGATGATGATGATGATGAAATGGAAGAAGTAGAATAAGAAGATAAAAAGTGAAAGAATAAAGAAAAAATGTTGCTGCTGCTGCTGTTGATGATGATGGTATATTGATGATAATGGAAAGAAATACCTCTGATAGGAATGAATAATGAAGAAGAAGGTAACCAGAGAGAAAAGAATGTGAATGAAAATGAAAATGTAGGCGGAAGGAGAAAAAGCAAAAAAAAAAGATGATTGTAAAAAACGTAGGAAAAGTAAAAGAAATACTTAGAAAATAAACAGCAAAAGATGATTACGAAAAAGAAAAAGAGAAGAAAAGAAAGTTAAGAAAGATTGAGAAGAAAAAAAAAAGAGAAGGAAGAAATAAAAGCAAGATGTATGGATTTAGAAAAAGAAAATAAAAAGAATATTAGAATAAAAAATATAAATTGAAACAAGAGAGACAGAGACAGACAGACAGACAGACAGACAGACAGAAGAGAAAGAAAGAAGACAACGGTTCTCGACAAAAACCAAAGAAGAATCTGCAATGTAGCCGATCGAGACCTGGCAGCCCGACTCTCTCTCACCGAGAAGATGTGGCTTTCCCCTGTCTCTTCTACAAATACTTTCACGGATTTCGCTCAGATGAGCTTAGCTCCTTGATGCCGCTAACTCTGCGCGAATTGACTCGAGCTACTAGACTAGCAACACCCTTTTACTGTGAAAACAATCAAGTATAGCCACAACTTTTACTCCATTAGCTTCTTTTTTCTCATTTCCCGCTTGTGGAATTCCCTTCCGTATTCTTGTTTAACTACAGTCCCCAAGAGTTTAAATGCAACGTCAACTCTCATGTCTTATTCCTTATCTCTCATCCGTCTTCTCACTTTACACTTTTCCCTCTTACACCAATGTAGCTGTCCTTCTCTTACCCATTCTCCGACACCTGCTGTGACATATTCTCCCCTCTCTACACTCTCCTATTATGTAACTCCTTGCACACCAGTGGCAGTACTGCCTTGCTTGGGGTGAGACGATTATATATAAAAAAAAGAAAAACATAACGAAAAAAGCAAAGAAAAAAAGCAATGAAAAGGGTAGAAAATGAAGAAAGAAGAAATAACCGTATCAGTAATTAATAAAAAAAAAGAATGAAAATGAATAGAGAGAAATGAAAAAGGCAAAAAAATAAAAAAAGTAAAAAATAACCCCCAACGCCAAAAAGAACTTGAAAAATATTTGGCCAAAGAGAGAACGTGGAAAGATTAATAAACAATAACACAAGAAAGAGAGGATAAAATCAATCTAGAAAGAAAGTAAAATCAAGAGAAAATTAATTAAAAATTATTCATTCGTTTTCTTATGTTTTATCAACCCTTTCGCAATTTATTTAAAGCCAGGATTTTTTTACATGCTAAGATTTCTGTTTTCGAGATAATAATGGTTTAGTAATTTTTTTTTTTAATCGTATCACCCCGAGCAATGCGGTAACGCCACTGATGTGCAGGGGGGCTACGTAAGAGTGAAAAGATTGGAAAAGAGAACGCCGGAAACCACATCCTAAACAGGGAACAAGGAATGAGCCTCTTAACCTGTTCAATAGACGTGGGTGGAGTGTGAACCGGGCGACAGATAGATCTATCTAAAAATCATATAAATGTAAAATGTAAGACAGAAGAAAGAAAAAAAGAAAGAGAAAAGAAAGAAATTGACAAAGCGAAAAGGAGTAGCAAAAGAAAAAAAAAAGGAAGACACATGGGAAAGTGAAAAAAGTAGAAAGAGAAAATGAAAGCCGAGAGGAATAAGAAGAAAAAATGACTGAACAAACGATTAGGATGAGACAAATTATGAAAAAAAAAAAAAAAAAATAGAAAGCGAAGAAAAAAACAAAAGAAAAAGTAAAGAATAAAATGAAGAAAGATGACGATGCGAAGAAAAAAAGAAAAAAAGAAAGCCTGATTAATTGAATGGTAGAACAAAAACAGAGAAAAAGACGAAAAGGGATATTAATAAATAAAGAATAAAATGGGGGAAAAAAAAAAGAAATGAAATTATATATATATATATATATATATATATATATCAATAAATTCCGAAAATTACATTTTGTTGAATAGATATTTCAGTGAGAAATCTCTCGCTTCATCAATAACAATTCAAAACAAAAATTTATCAATTCAAATATATTACAAAAATCAATAAGAATGAAAAATATATTTAAAATTTGTCGTTTCTCTCTCTCTCTATCTCTCCCCCCTCTCTCTCTCTCTCGCTCTCTCTCTCTCTCTCTATATATATATATATATATATATATATATATATAATATTATTTGTTTCTTAACTAAAATTACATTGCAACATGGAAATATGTATGTTTCGAGATTTCTATCTCGTCATAAGGCAACGTTAGCTCATTCTTGTGAAAATGATTTTCATTTAAATATGAGAACGCTATATTTGTTATATGAAGGAAAAGAAAAAAATTAGGAAGAAACAAAAGTTTATTATAAAAATAAACAAAATTAAAACACAAAGTCATTTTATTGACTCGTTTTTTTCCCGAGTATCAACCCATTACAAATTACTTAAAGCCAGGAAATATTTTAGATTGTTATATTTTTTAGGGTTGGGGAGGAGATAATAATGATTTTAGCAATACAGATCCTACTAATTAACCAATAGTTTGGGGAGAAGAGGTACATTAATATATTATGGGTAATTACTCGTAAGGGAATATAACGAATCCAATTGAAATTGAAACTCGATGTTCCGTTTAACAATTCTTAGATTTTATCTATCACACTAGCCATACATCTAAGGTTACATCACCTGGTATTTCTCGAGCGGCCAGCCGTCTAAGTACTGACTAGGTTCGATATTACTTAACAAGTTGAATGCAGTTGTCAGTCACCGTACGAGAAATTGTTTTCAACTTGATCTGGCCGTAAGCCAACGCGAAATGTTCAGAGCGTTGTTAGAAATGGTTCTAGACGAAAGACCTATAAAATCAGAACACTGTGAAATGTCAATCAGTCAGTCAGTCAGTCAGTTAAGTGCCATACGTGATACACGCTTGGGCGATCATGTCTCTTTCGAGACATGACTGACTGGGCAGAAGATTATCCCACAATAGGTTGCCATTGCTTTCTGCGGTAGACTGGTTGCCAGCCAAGGATATAGAACCCAATCTGTCCTGCTATTTAACCCATAACTGGAAGGAATAGACGGATTAATACCTTTCCCAAGGGTATTTGCGCGTAAGTGAATACAATGGATTCAACTGGAATTCGAACTCGGCTCCCCGGTTTCTCGTTCCGAGCCGATATCCACTGTACCACAACGCACATCCTCGTAGAAGGCAGAACGTAGGCAGATTAATTAAGGACAGATCAACTGTAACAAACACATTAGTCGAAACCAATCAAGTTAAGACAACGAACTGTAATTTGTCTGTCACTGGTTGTGTATAATAAACATGGCGTGAAAAGTAGAATGAACGGTGGAGAATAAAGCGAATATGACAATGAAGAAGAAAAAGATAAAGAAAACAATGCAAGTGTGGTGAAAAAGAAGGAAAGAAGGACGAAAACTGTCAAGGCGAGAAAGAAATATAAGGAAGAAGAAAAGGGAAAAGATACAAGGTAACAGCAGGAGAAAGAAAAAGGAAACGGAAGGGAAAACGTTGTTGATGATTATGATGAGGGTGAGAAGAAGAAGAAGAAGAAGAAGAAGAAGAAGAAGAAGAAGAAAAAAAGGAAAGAGAAAGAGAAAAATGTCGCTGCCGCTAATAATGATAGGAAAGAAAATGAATATATAAAAATAAGAGATAAAGTTAAGTTGCTGCAGCTTATGATAATAGGAAGGAAGAAAAAAATGAATGAGTGAATGAATGAATTAAGGAAGGAAGGAAGGAAGGAAGGAAGGAAGGAAAAGATACATGGGAAAGAGAAGTTGCTGACGATGGTGAAGAACAAAGAAGAAGAACTTAAAATGGAAAGCGTTGTTGTTGTTGATGATGATGATAATGTTGATGAAGACGAAAAGAAAAAGAAGAAGGAGAAGGAGAAAAGAAGATAAATGGAAAAGAGAAGTTCCTGATGATAGCGAATAACAAAGATAAAGATGAAGAACTTAAACGGGAAAAAAGTTGTTGTTGTTCATTAAAATGATGAAGAAGATGAGAAGAAAAAGTAGAAAGTGAAGGAGTAAAAGAAGAAGGAGAAGGAGAAAAAGAAGAAAATAAATGGGAAAGAGAAGAAGTTGCTGATGATGGGGAAGATCAAAGATAAAGAAGAACAACATAAAACGGAAACCGTTGTTGTTGTTGTTGTTGATGATGACGATGATGATGATGATGATGAGAAGAAAAAGAAGAACGAGAAGGAAAAAAAAGAAGATAAATGGGAAGGAGAAAAAGTTGCTGATGATGTGGGAGAATAAAGAAGAAGAACATAAAAGGGAATAAAGAAGAAGAAGAAGAAGAAGAAGATAAAAGGGAAAACGTTGCTGCTGTTGTTGTTGTTGTTGTTGTTGATGATGATGATGATGATGATGATGATAAGAAAAAGAACGAGAAGGAAAAAAGAAAAAGATAAATGGGAAAGAGAAGTTGCTGATGATGGGGGAGAATAAAGAAGAAGAAGAAGAAGAAGATAAAAGGGAAAAAGTTGTTGTCGTTCATGGTGATGATGATGATGAGAAGAAAAAGAAGAAGGAGTAGTAGAAAAAAAGAAGATAAATGGGAAAGAGAAGGAGTTGCTGATGACGGGGAAGAACAAAGTTAAAGAAGAAAAACATAATAGGGAAAACGTTGTTGTTGTTGATGATGATGATGGTGGTGGTGATGTGAGAAGAAGAAGAGGAAGAAGATAAATGAGAAAGAAAAGTTGCTAATGATGTGACAGAAGAAAAAGAAGGAGGAGATAAATAGGAAAGATTTGTCATTGTTTATGATGTTGATGGTGATGATGATCATGGGAAGGAAGAAGATAAATGGGAAGGAGAAGTTACTAACGGTAGAAAAGAAAAAGAAAAAGAAGAAAATAAGAGGGAAAGAATTGTTGTTGTTGATAATAATAATAATAATAATAATAATAATAATAATAATAAGAAGAAGAAGAAGAAGAAGAAGAAGAAGAAGAAGAAGAAGAAAACGTTGAACGTGGGCGAAGAAGAATCTTTAAAAACGTAAGTGAATAAGTGAAAAAGAAACAGGAATATCCAAAATTAAGACAAAAAAAAAAAAAAAGAAGAGGTAAGTCCGGAATAAGAGACGGTAAAAGAAAAGAAAAAAGGCTAAGAAAAAGTGGAAGAGAAATGTGGATAGAGAAAGAAAGAGACAAGAGATAAGAAGAAGGAAGAGGAAGAAGAATAAATGAAGGAAGAAGAAAAGGAGAAGAAAAAGGTGTGAGAAGAGACAAAAAGGATGTGAAAGACTAAGGTGGGAGGGAAGAGACAAGAAAAAAGGAGGAGAAAGAGGATACAATAGAAGAGGAAAAGAAAGAAAAGGCGTGAAAGTAAAACAGTCAAGAAGAAGAAATGGAAGGTGAGTAGTAGAAGGATAATGTATGTTGATTTTCTAAGCGCAGCTAAGATGCGACACAAGGCCGAAAATATGAGTGCTCAGTTGTAATAGTTTATAGCGAGACAAGCTTGCTAACCATTGAACCACGTCCAGGTGCCCAAACAAGATGGAGTTTGAGTTTTTTTTCACGGAATATCAAACTTTGTGGGTTATTTAATGCCAAAAAGGTAGGGTTTTAAGGTATTTTATAAATAGTCAAATTTGTATGAAGAATTTTTATTTTTTTTTATTTTAGAAAACTGAAGATGTCTTCTAGTTTTGTATTAAAAAATGTAGTGCTAGTAATAGTATTTTTTCTTAAAAAAATGTGTTATATTAATAATGTTTTCCTTCAGAAAAGTATTGTTGATAATATTTTTCTTTCAAAAAAGCATATTTTTCTATAAAAGTCTATTTTTATGTATATATTTCTATAAAAGTCTTTCATAATGTTTTGACCCCAGTTTGGGGGTTAACTATTAGCTGGGATCCTATCAGGTGCTACCACTCCGGGTCAGGGTGGACCTGGGAACAACAGCAATTAAGAGGTGGTTCAATGCTCCTCCCAACCTCCCAACCAGAGGTCTTGCTGCCGGGTGCAGTTTACCGTCATACCCAGGACCGCCCAAACAAGAAAGAAAAAGTGACATAAAAGAGTTGATCGGATTGTTTTTTACGGATTATCAGCCGTTTGCATGTTACTAAATACCAGAAAATATTTTTAGATCGTAAGAATTTTTGGAGATAATAATTACTGATACAAATCCTTCTAATTAACCCATAGCTAGGGGAGAAGAGGAGGATTCATACCTTTAACAGTGGTATTTGCACGTAATGAACCCGACTGGAATTGAAACTAGGTTCGCTGATTTTCAATTCCGAACAACTAATCCATTAGACTACACACACATCAAAGCTTATTAATGGTATGGGTCCACTTTTTCTCCATCGGTAAAGGTATGAAATTCACCTGTTCTCACTTAAGAACAAAGTTATTTTAATTAATTAGATCTCGGCTTTGAGATTTCCAACTACGAGCCTTTCTTCATTACATCAACCGCACATCGAAGATGGTATCCCCAAGCGGTAACCCATATAGATACTGACCAGGCTTGACTGGCTTAACTTCGGTGAAGGTACGCGAACCGGTGTTTCAACGTGATATGGCCGCAAGCCTTGAGGTGAAGAGAAGGAAAAGAAAAAGTTGTGGGAGAGAAGAAACAAACAGGAGAAAGATTTGGGAGAAACAATGACAACAAAGAGAGATACAGGAGGAAAAGGAGGAAGAGGAGGAGGAGGAGAAAGAGGTTGAAAAAATTTGTGATGAAAAAGCAAGTGGGGGTTGGAGAAAAACGAGGGGGTGAAGAAAAACGTGAATGTGAACCGACTCTATCGCCCGGTTCACATTCCACCCACATCTATTGAACAGGTGAAGGGGCTCATCCCTTGTTTCCTGCTTAAGATGAGGTTTCCGGTTTTCTCTTCTCCAATCTTTTCACTCTTTTCTTTTTTTTTTTTTCAACTGGACTAGATAGACTAAGCTATCGCCCGGTTCACACTCCACCCACGTCTATTGAACAAGTGAAGAGGCTCATCCCTTGTTTCCTGTTTAGGATGCGGTTTCTGGTTTTCTCTTCTCCAATCTTTTCACTCTTTTCTTTTTTTTCTTTTTTTTTCAATTGGACTAGATAGACTAAACTATCGCCCGGTTCACACTCCACCCACGTCTATTGAACAGCTGAAGAGGCTCATCCCTTGTTCCCTGCTTAGGATGTGGTTTCCGGCTTTCTCTTTTCCATTCTTTTTACCCTTACGTAGCCCCCTGCGCATCAGTGGCGTTATCGCCTTGCTTGGGGTGATATGACTAAAAAAAAAAAAAGAAAAAAAGGATGACCTCGAAAAGAGTAGTCAGTCAGTTAAGTGTCAAACATGATACACGCTTGGGCGATCATGTCTCGAAAGAGACATTCTACGGTAGACTGGTTACCGACCAAGGCTATAGAACCCAATCTGTCCTGTTATTTAACCCATAACTGGAAGGAATAGACCGATTAATACCTTTCCCAAGGGTATTTGCGCGTAAGTGAATGCAAGGAATTCAGCTGGAATTCGAACTCGTCTCCCCGATTTCTCGTTCCGAGCCGATATCCAATGCACCACAACGCACATCCAAAAAGAGTAGAGAAAAGAGAAGAGAGCGATTGTAGACACGCATAAAACTCAGTAGTCAATGGAAGGTCGATGGAACGAGGAGCAAATGGAAATCATTGGTGAAGATTTAGGAAACCCACAAATTTCGGACTAACAATCAGGTTGACGCTACTACGGAAATGTAACTGCGCGCTAATGAAATTGGTAACACACTAGTTTCATAAACAGTCATTGTTCGTGCGGTCACCATTTTCAGCGCTACCGGCAGGGACCTAGCTGTTGTTGCTGTCATCGTCATCGTCATCTTGCAAGTCGGAGACAGCGAAGTCATTAACGCCGTGGCTATTTGGAAAAATGTCACTGCCCCGCGTGGGTGCCATTACAGCTTGCTTTTATCACTAGTGTTTCCGTCACAAATCATTATGGCGGCATCGACACTGATAACCAAATTACGGCTCTGACTAACAAATACGACCGGATAAAAAAAAAAGAAAGGAAAAGGAAGAAAAAGGAAGCAGGAAGTCGTAAAGAGAAAGGAGAGAACGTGGATAAGATGAAGAATGAAAACAAACAGGAGAAAGATGCCGTGCGAATTATCGGAGCGCTAGGAAAAGAAACGAAGAGCAAAATAAATGATTAGGGAAATCTACAGACCAAGAAACAAATCAGAACAAAGCAGACGACAATATTACTGATAACATCTATAATAATAATAATAATAATAATAATAATCCACTCTATTATAATAAAGACCGATGTGTATCTATTTGTAATGTACAACGGTCTTCATTACAATAGAGAGGATAAAATCATAAAAACTTTGTCCGCTTAACCTGGGTTTATATATATATATATATATATATATATATATATATATATATATATATAAAGAAAATCGTAAAAACCTATGGTCATCTTTACCTGGATTTATATATATATATATATATATATATATATATATATATATATAACCTAGAGAGTCAACGAACCTACCATGGTTTCACCAAATTGGATCTTCAGTGAAACCATGGTAGGTTCGTTGGCTCTCTAGGTTACTTTGTTTGCTCTACGTGCATATTGAGCGCTTTTTGTTTAAGGTTACTCGTCTTGGGTTTTTTTCTTTGGGCTGAGTACTTTGACTGATGTTCAGTGCTTAGCTTGTTCTTTTTTATCACCATTTTTTCCTTCGACGTATGTGCTCGGAGGGTTTTTCGAAACGAGTATAACGACAAGTTTAAATTTATATATATATATATATATATATATATATACATATATATATATATATATATATATATTGTGTGTATTTTGGCAGCATTTTTCATTAATGCAGGTTTCATTGAATAATATAGACAAGTTTTGTTTATTAATTTTGTGTAGGATCCGTTCGTACCGTCTGATATACTTGATGGTGAGATCGTTGAAAGACAACAAAAAATCACAGTAATTGTTAATTTTTTTTATCGGATCTAAGCTTTCGGCTCACATAAGCCATTATCAAAGAATAAATAATTATCAAAGAATACTGTGATTTTTTGTTGTCTTTCAACGATATCATCATCAAGTATATCAGATGGTACGAACGGATCCTACACAAAATTAATAGACAAAACTTGTCTATATTATTGAATTAAACCTGCATTAATATATATATATATATATATATATATATATATATATATATATATATATATATATATATATATATATATATATATATATATATATATATATATATATATATATATATATATATGTATTATATATATACATATAATATATATATATATATATATATATATATATATATATATCCAGGTGAAGAGGACCCAAAGTTTTAACGATTTTGTGTTCCTTGGCATTTACTTGCGTAGGTTGAGAAATAGAAAAAAAGAGCATTACTTTCCTAACCGGAAGTAAACAGGCGGAAGTAAATCGGCCGAAAATCGTTGCCTACGCAGTACGTTATTCTGCAGTTAATTACATGACTTCGTGAGAGTTACGAGAGAGAAAAATTGCGAGATATAGTTCGTTTTTTATGGACATTTAGATGAAAAAAAAAGGTAAATTTCTTCAATAACTAATTGTTGATTTGAATTCCGCATATACATTTGCAGAGATAATGCTATTTTGGATAAATTTGAAGGGGAAAAGCCGTCGGGAGTTAAAACGAAAATTTACCCTTGATTTTTCGGAATAATATTATAATAAAGAGAAAATGATGAATTTTCAAGAGGATGTGGAACTGGTAAATGGAGGTCAACTCGATGGGAAATAATTTCAAAATATTTGAAAAATGAAGGTTGTATGGAGGCGTGTTGGGGGAAAAAAAAGGAGAAATCAAAAACAAGTACTTTTAGAAATAAGAAAATGAAATTCTATTATAAAATACTTTACTCTGAATACTACGGTCGTAACTGAGAGTATTCAATTATATCAGGAAAAAGTAAAGAATTTATTAGGAATTTTTACACTGAATAGCTAAATATATTTAGGTATTTAATTGCTTGCACAAGGGATGGAAAGCAAGAAAATGTATGCGTTGATTAAGAACTCAAAGATTTTAAAAGTACACAGAAAAATGTATCGAGTATATATTCTCCCTCCCCCCAGCGTCAACATGCGACCATAAATTTTATCGGAAGTCTTTTTGCGGTGGAAAGGACATTGATTTGGAAATTCCTGTAAAAATCAGATAATTGTCAGAATTTAATGAAACTCTCAGGACTTATTTGAAAATGAATGACATATTTTAAAACGTTTATTCGTCCATCGATAACATTGAAACACTCTCTTGTTCCAAGCTTTTTTTTTTATCTGTATTATTATTCGGGAACACTACGCATCATTTTCAACATTTCTATGAATTGGAGGTTAGTTATTATACAAAAGAATTAGGTACTGTTTTTCTTAACGGTGTAACCCGGATATAAGAGAGCTGTTGGGACCGGATAAAAGTTATCTTATATCCGGATTTCTCTTATATTTGGGTTTGGTCTATTTTATATACATTACCACAGGTTCTAAATCGGGACCAGATGAAATCTATCTTATATCCGAGTTTTTCTTATATCCGGGTTATACTGTATAACCAAAACTGAGTAACATATTTATTTATTCTTAACGATTTGATGGGATGAAACGACAAAATAACTAGGCGATAATTGCTAATTAGTTTAAAAATCCCAGCCAAATACCCTGTTCTACGAACAGAGGAAAGTAATTTGTCATAGATGTTCAGTTATTTCTTGAAACTTTCTCTTTAAACAACATTTTCAGGAAGACATCTATTCCATAAATTTATTTTTGTCATTATGTCGAGTCAACTTGAATTTCTTATTCTGGTAATCGCTACATCAAAGCTAATACCAAGGGAAACATTTGAATAATTGTCTAATATATATATATATATATATATATATATATATATATATATCGCTGGAACCGTTATAACTGTGTAGTGAGTTCGATCCTCACTGAGTATCCACTACTTTCGGCCGTGTGTCACGTCTAAGCCAAGCTTAGAAAATCACCTTCCTCCAGGTTCGGGGCGCAGGGCTAACAAACCTGCCCCATAAAAAAAAAAACAGTTTGTTAGGGAAACATCAAAAACGCTGCCTTACACATCATTGGGTGTAACGGAAAAGTTTATATATTCTCTTAATAACGTTATAATTTTGAGATAAATATGCATGTAATTTGGGATATTTTTTCATTATGTTTTAAGTCTCTTTTTCTAGTTCGAGAATAAAATAGATACTTCTATGAAATATATATGTATATAAAATAGACCAAACCCGGATAAAAGAGAATCACTGATAAAAGATAAACCCGGATATAAGATAACCTTTTATCCGGTCCCGACAAATCTCTTATATCAGGGTTACACTGTATTAAGAATAAAATTTAATTAAGTAAAATTACCGTGTTTTTTTTTTTTCACTTGTTTAAATAATATATTGCTAGTATTTTCATGTCAACTGGCGAAATTATTTGTCTAGCACCCCGACCCCAGGTATTTACTCTTGCTAATAGATTGGCATCAAGGTCCCATTTTTGTTACCATATAAATAGTTAAATGTAACCACCTCTTCTACTACAACAGTTTCTTTTCTCGCAGTTTGTGGAACTCCCTTCCAGTGACTTTCTTCCTTGATAGCTGCAATCTCTAAAAGATTAAGTGCAACGTCAATAGCCATCTTTTGTCTACTTGATTCCCATCCATTTCTTATTTTATCTTCGACACCTCCGGAAATTTTTCTCCTCTTTCATTGTAACCCCCTGTCTTGCTTGGGGTGAAATGATTATAAAAAAAAGTTTTTAGAAAATCTTATCAAGTAGATTATTTCAATCTATTTAGATTATTCCGCCATTTTTTTTCTGTTCTGTTTGACAGATTTGTAGTAATTTTTGTATAGTCAAATATAAGACCTTAACAATTAGCATATTAGTACGAACGCTGTCGGTTTTCTATGTTCCGAATTAATTTTTACAAGGCAGATATAAATGATCTCCCTGATTCCATAAGAGCCCAAATAGGTTTGTACGCCGATGACACCACAGTTTACTCTCGCCTCCAACAAAAATCTGGTGTAGGCGTCAAAGCTAACCTCGCAGCCGAGATTGAAAAAGACCTCCAATCCATATTGGACTGGGGTAAGAAATGGCTAGTAAATTTTAATGCTTCTAAAACGAAGCTACTCTCAATTAACCATCATCGACAATCTCACCTACCTCCCAATAGCATGGACCAGGCTTGCCTCCCAGACAGTAAAACACTACGCCTCCTTGGTCTCACACTTTCAGCGGACCTCAAATGGAATGATGACATCGAATCCATTGCTAAATCCGCTGCTATGAAAGTCGGTTCTCTGTGTAGGGCCCGGAAGTTTTTTCCGTCTAAATCTATCCTGCACATTTACAAATCTACTATCCGCCCGTGCATTGAATACTGCTGCCATATCTGGTCGGGTGCCCCTGCTGTTCTCCTCGGGCTTCTCGATAAGGTTCAGATGAGGGTCTGTAATGTGATAGATACCGACTTGGCAGACCGCCTGCAGTCTCTCTCCCACCGGCGCGACGTGGCTTCCCTGTGTCTCTTGTATAAATACTTTCATGGCTTCTGCTCCGATGAACTTAGATCACTGGTGCCCCCTAAATACGAATTTGCACGAGATACTAGATTAGCAACTAGATCCCACCCTTTTACAGTGAAACCGATAAAATGCAGCCGTAACTTCTACTCCAACAGTTTCTTTTCTCGCACTTCCAGACTGTGGAATTCTCTTCCAAATGATTGCTCCCCCGACGGCTACAATCTCCAGAAGTTTAAATGTAAGGTCAATAGACACCTCCTAACACACTAACCTGTTCCCATTCTATCAAGCACTCTTCCCATCTGCCTAACCCTCATCCTCGCTATCCTTACTCATCTGTCATCTTCCTCCTGACATTCTCTATGTCTAACCACTCCTTCTCTTTACCTTCCCCTATGTAGCCCCATGCGCAATAGTGGCAGTGGAATGCCTTGCTTGGGGTGAGATGATTAAAAAAAAAATCCTTTCTAAATGATTGAAGGAAATACTTCTCATGTATAGCAGTATTTTAAATTCAAATGAGAAATCAATAACACAAAATGAAAAAATTATCGAAATATATTTATCAAAATATGCTTTTAAAATTTGTTATAAATATTAAATATTACTAGTTATGTTCAAATACCAGTGCCGATTTTTCTTGGCCTTCGGTTTGAGATCAAAGTGTAGAAACTGTATTTCGTGTCTCAGTTGTGTTTCTTTCTGCTGGCAGAGTGCAACTGAAAATATTACTGGGAGATATCCGGTCTTGAGGAGCAGTTGGCCGCGACAGTGCCTCCTTGATTGCACTAAAGAGGGTTTATCAGTAGTGACATTGATGGATGAGGAGGCTGGGCTATGTTCGGACCTGTTTTGGGTGCCCGAAATTCCCACATTAAACTGACCTTGTGTCACATCCTGCCAACATCTGGGCAAATATAAATGCAGTTTTTGCGCTTCACCGCTATGCCGTTTTTTGGTCTTTCACAGAAAAAAATTATGAGGGATGCCTAACTCTGTGGCAGTACCTCCCTCACTGCACTAAGGTATGAGGGAGGTGCTGCCACGCGACCACTCTTATGCTGACCTCGGTATTTCAAAAACCCTCTCTCTGACGACAACGTAAACGTCGTTGCATTGAGTAGAGAGTTTTGTTCTGATCCCATGGGCATCTTACATTGAAAGCCATACACAAATTTATAAAAGATTATTTGTATGGTTATTACACGATCTGCTTCATTAGGCTTATATATATATATATATATATAAGCCTAATGAAGCAGATCGTGTAATAACCATACAAATAATCTATATATATATATACGAAGGCTGTTGTTTTTTTCAGTAGTCTTACTGAAAAAATATATTTTGCCAAGCAGGTCTTGATATCGATGTTGAGATAGAGCTTTTATAAGCACAAAGAGTTTGTCTCTTTAACCGAGTAGATTCATCTAAGATAATCTAGCCGCACTAATGAACTGTGATACAGCGAAACAGGCTTGTATGCGGATTATATATATATATATATATATATATATATATATATATATATATATATATTCAGATAAAACTTAGAGGGGAAATAGTCATTTTCAACATATCATATTAAGACATGCATTCTCAGCCCCATTTGAACAAAGAATGAGGAAAAACTCTAAGCCCAGAGGTTTGTTCTAGTAAAGGAAGGGGTTGGGGATATTGGTTTTTATAGGGTTAAGCTAGCGGAATTTTAGTAGTAATTTCTTCTTTGCTAGTGGGTGGTATGTGGCTTGACCCTTGAATTAGTAGTGGTAGGTAGAGAGGAAGTAACTGATTAGCCAATTTTCAAAAAAAAACCTGTGACGAATTGGAAGAATAGGATAATTATTGCAATTTATACTTATTTATTTGACGACATATACTTATGATCTCCCTCCTTTTATTTAAGAGTATATTCTGGTATTGAAATGACAAAATTTAAATTTTTTCTGTTTTGATTTTTATAGAGTTAAACTAGCGGAATTTTAATAAACACCAAGAAACAATAGACCATCTTATTTCAGGCTGCCCTATACTTTCTCCAAATAAATATAAAAATCGCCACGATAGAGTGGGGCAATATTGAACAATGTGCAAGCACTATGGAAAATCTGTGAACAAACACTGGTATGAACATCACCTAGCACCGGTTACAGAAATAGAAGATGTCACCATTCTATGGGATTACACTATCTACACAGACAGAAAAATTGAGGCAAATAGGCCGGACATTATTGTTAAAAGCCAGAAAGAAAAAACTTGTCTATTAATTGATATGGCTTGTCCAGTGGATTGTAACATAGCAACAAAGGAATTTGAAAAACTGTCAAAATATAAAGACCTGGAAATTGAAATAGAAAAAATGTGGAAATTGAAAACAAGAGTCGTACCAGTGATAGTAGGTGCACTTGGAATGATAAAAAATGGAACAAAATAACACATTGAAAGTATCCCTGGAAACCCCAGCTTAAGAGATATACAAAAAATTGTCTTATTAAGTACAGCCCACACACTAAGGAGAACTTTGTCTATGCAACGCTAGGGATGATGGGGAAGATAGAAAAAACATGAAATGGAGCCATAACAACACGCCACGACCTGCTTAGTTCTCCCCGCAGACTTGGTTGGTCGTGAGACCATAGCAGAAATAAAATTATAATAATAAATGACATAATAATAATAATAATAGTCAGGATGTCATTTCTTAGCTAAGGTCTCTGGTTGGGACCTGGAAAGAAATGTGTATACAACAGAAATCAAAGGAAATAATAATAATAATAATAATAATAATAATAATAATAATAATAATAATAATGTCTTTAAGCTGAGAATAAAAACTGAGATATGACCTTCGTTACTGATGTGGATCCGATAGTGGGGCCACGAAAGAATAACTCGGACAACGGATAATAGGTTTAACATATTGTATTTAACAAGGCAAAATATAACTACAAGAATGGCAACTTCCCTGAGAGTATAAACCTTATGGTTTAAACAATGACTAGAAGAGTCTATAAGTATAAGTGGGTACGCACCCACAACAGTTACCCAACCGAAATATTTAAGATACGTAGAGAATGACGAATATTAATAATAATAATAATAAAAATAATCTTTTTATTTTACAAAAAATGATCAGCGGAAAATGCAATAAAGTAACATCCAGCAGAAACCCAAGGAAATAATAATAATAATAATAATAATGAAAACAACAATAACGATAATATCAATAATAAAAATATTAATAATAAAAGTAATAATAGCAATAACAATAATTATAACAAAAATAAATAATAAGTAAGTAAGTAAGCAAGTAAGTAAATAATAATAATAATAATAATGTCATAATGCCATTTCTGATCTTAGGTCTCTGGTTGGGACCCGGGAGGAAATCAGTATATAACAGAAATCAAAGTAAGTAAGTAAGTAAGGAAGTAAATAATAATAATAATAATAATAATAATAATAATAATAATAATAATGTCATATTGCCATTTCAGATCTTAGGTGTCTGGTTGGGACCCGGGAGGAAATTAGTATATAACAGAAATCAACGGAAATAATAATAATAATAATAATAATAATAATGGCAACAAGAATATAATAGTGAATAAATAGAAAATGAAAAAGATGGTAAGTAAAAGAAGGAAGAAAAGGTAAATAAGAATAATTTTGTGTTTGTTTTCTTTTGTTTAATCACGTTCTTCTCTATTTTTTAAACAACAGCAACAATAATAATAATAATTACAATATGATGATGAATAGGATGGATATGCAGAATATGATGAAGATATTACTGAGATGGGTGCTGTATCAGAAGAAGCATTCAGATAACGTGTGAAAATTCATGCAATAATAGTAATAAAAAGACCTTTCTGGGAACTAAATGATCTGTACCGTCTAAATCTGAGACTCATATCCATCATTGCTGACCGCCTGAAAAAGGTGACAAAAACTCACAGGAAGACAGAAGAAACTTGAGATCTGAAGAAGATTTGCGATTATTCAGACTACGTTGATGCCGTTGGCTGATAGTGGCAAAAACTAGGGATATTTGAGGAGGGATTTCGCCAACCGATCCTTAGCCGAAGACGACAGATAATGTTTTGTCTGCAAAATCTAAGGATCATATAATACACGTAATGCTTGGAACAGTTGGAATGGCCTTAATGTCTCTTGAGAAGAGAATTTGAGAATGAAGAGAACAGATTAAAAATTGTGACTCCTTTCTGCAGGTTGAAGTTCACAGAATAATTTTGTTTTAATTGTGCATCCATTTTTGTTGTAGTGGTGCAGGAGATGTTGGCTCGGAACGGAAAATCGGAAAGCCAAGTTCGAATTCCAGTTGAATTTGTTGCATTTGCTTAAAAGTAAATAACCGGAAAAAAGGATTAATCCGTCTTTTCTCCCGCTAGCAATAGGTTAAATATTAGGACAGATTAAGTTCTGAAGCCTTGGTTGGAAACCAGTCTACCGCAGAAAATAATAGCAACCTGCTGCCGAACAAATTTTCTGCTCAGTCACGTATGACACTTTCAAGACATGATCGCCCAAGCGTGTATGGCACTTAACTGATTGATCCATTCTTGAGGTTTTTGAGAGTGACAGTTGTAAAATTTTGCTCACATCTAATATAAACTTATTGCTACATCATCTTATTTCACACATACACAATACTAGCAGTATAGCCCGGCATTGCTCGGGTGTAATGAAAGCTTTAAGACTAATCCATGGTCTTGGAGCTCAGACTCTTTGGACGTTGGCACGAAAGACTAAAAAGCAATAGTTGTTTCCAGTTAAAGCGAAACCGTAGAAAAATGAATGGATGTAAGTCAAATTTTGATTTCCTGGTATCGATATCAAATAAGTTTTTTTCGCCGTAAACTGAATGTTGAAGGCTAAATAAGTCCTCTGAGTAAATGGTATCATGGCAGAGACTAAGAACTACAATTATACCTACTTAGAGTCAAACTCGAAGCAAAAACTAAAATAAAAGCGCTGAAAAAACAAAAACAAAAAAAAACAGACATACAGGCAGATAAACAGACACACACACAGACGTTTTGCCTTTTATATATATATATATATATATATATATATATTATCGATTTTCTGCACTATTGTAAGAACTGCAACCTTGAAACTTCTGAATATTGTTTCTTATGTCAATGTCTATGAGTGTATCAAAATTGATTAAAATCGGACCACTTCTTCTATAACCCGATTTTTTCGATTATCGATTTTTGATATTTATCGTTGGTACCTCGATACAAAACCTATCTAAGAACACTCGCAGACGCTTATTGTACAACTCTGTAAATTTTTGAGAAAATCGGTTCAGCCGTTTCAGAGTTTATAGGTAACGGACACACACAGACACACACACACACATACACACACAGACAAATTTCGATTTATAAATAAGTTTAGATATATATATGCAGGTCTCACTAAAAATGAAAGACAAGTTATTATGGGTAAGTTTTTTATCAACTTTTTCTGGTGAATTTATGATTTTTTTCTTTTCAGAACATAAATTCTGTAAAAATTGTCCAAATGTTTTTTTTTCCGATCACATTCGGCTATATTTTTAACCATTATCGAGGAAAGATTTTGTTTTTGCGTGTGACTGAATATTCGAAGTGTTTATGTATGTGTGTAGATTCTTGTGTATGTTTTATATTCCGAACACAGAAAGCACATTGTTGCTGTGTTCGTAATTGATATTATTAAGTGTTAGATTTTGCTTCTTTTTTTTTTTAATATTGCGTCCATTATTTTTTGTCTTTTATTCAGGTGGATGATGCTATGATATCTGTATTATCTGTATGATGCTATGATATCTGTATTATCTGTATGATGCTATGATATCTGTATTATATGTATGATGCTATGATATCTGTATTATCTGTATGATGCTATGATATCTGTAATATCTGTATGATGCTATGATATCTGTATTATCTGGATGATGCTATGATATCTGTATTATCTGTATGATGCTATGATATCTATATTATCTGTATGATGCTATGATATCTGTATTATATGGATGATGCTATGATATCTGTATTATCTGTATGATGCTATGATATCTGTATTATCTGTATGATGCTATGATATCTGTATTATATGGATGATGCTATGATATCTGTATTATCTGTATGATGCTATGATATCTGTATTATCTGTATGATGCTATGATATCTGTATTATCTGTATGATGCTATGATATCTGTATTATATGTATGATGCTATGATATCTGTATTATCTGTATGATTCTATGATGTCTGTATTATCTGTATGATGCTATGATATCTGTATTATCTGTATGATGCTATGATATCTGTATTATCAACAAGTATGTTATGGATTGAGTTTGGTAAGTACATCTATGCGTTTAAATGTGGTCGAATTGAACTCTGGTCTGAGAAGTGCAATGTTAATCTTGTCAGCAACATGGTGGCGAGTCCAATGTAATTATTTACAAATTTGGAAAACAGTTCTTTAAAGGACATATACATTCGTAAATGATATTGGTTTGCTGTAGTTTAGACCTTGCAGCTGAATCCAGCATGTTTTTGGAGAAATAGCAAAATATATTAAAATCTAAAAGGAACATGATCGCCTACATCCTGAAGTGAAAGGTTTCCGATGACGAGAGCTCATCCCCTATAAATATAGAACCTTTTAAACACTGTATGCACACACACACACACACACACACACACACACACATACACACAGAATGTACTCTTTAAGTCAATAAAAATATGAAATTTATCGCTTAGTTAATTACACACACATATATATATATATGTGTGTGTGTGTGTGTGTGTGTGTGTGTGTGTGTGTGTGTGTGTGTGTGTGTGTGTGTGTGTGTGCATAAAATGTATGCCGAAAATCTATCTTAGGAATTGTTTTAAGATTCAAAATCTTAGTTGAATTGTTAGTAGAAAAGAAAAAAATATATATTTTACGAACCATGTCACATAGAAAATCATGTTTAGAAATATGAAAAAAAAAACGAAAGAAAAAATAAGTAAAAGCAAGGAAAAGAAAGAATTACTCGAAAAAAGAACATAGATAGATAGATAGATAGATAGATAGATAGATAGATAGATAGATAGATAGATAGGAACAGGAATAGATAGATAGATAGATAGATAGATAGATAGATAGATAGATAGATAGATAGATAGGAAGGAACAGAAATAGATAGATAGATAGATAGATAGATAGATAGATAGATAGGAAGGAACAGAAATAGATAGATAGATAGATAGATAGGAAGGAAGGAAGGAACAGAAATAGATAGATAGATAGATAGATAGATAGATAGATAGATAGATAGATAGGAAGGAAGGAACAGAAATAGATAAATAGATAGATAGAAAGGAACAGAAATAGATAGATAGATAGATAGATAGATAGATAGATAGATAGATAGATAGATAGGAAGGAACAGAAATAGATAGATAGATAGATAGATAGATAGGAAGGAAAGGAAGGAACAGGAATAGATAGATAGATAGATAGATAGATAGATAGATAGATAGATAGATAGATAGATAGATAGATAGAAATGGATAGATAGATAGATAGGAACAGGAATAGATATATTGATTTTTTCTATATATATTTTATTATCTATCTATCTATCTATCTATCTATCTATCTATCTATCTATCTATCTTCCATTTTACAAATCTGGATTCCATATCATTGATTTTATGATAGGCCCGGCTTAATGGGATCACAAATTCTGAACCTCAAAAAAGTCGGTTGTTCGTTTCAAATAGAATTGTTTTATTAAATAATGGATGCGCGTTGTAGTGTAGTGCTCGGAACAAGAAATCGGAGAGCCGAATTCGAATTCCAGTTGAATTCGTTGCATTTATTTACGCGCATATACCCTTGAGAAAGATATTAAGCCGTCTCTTCTCCCTCCAGCTATGTTTTAAATAGCAGGATAATTGATTTCTATCTGGGAAGTGTTTTGATACAGGATGCGAGACGGAGAACCTAAGACGCATTGGCATGGCCAAAGACGCATTTCAGAAGCTAACTAGAGTACTGAATGACAGGAAAATCTCATTAGAAACAAAGAAAAGAGTGCTGGATTGCTATGTGATATCTGTCCTTCTGTATGGAAGTGAATGCTGGACGATCTCATCAAAGATGAAGGAGAGGATTGAGGCAGTAGATATGTGGTTTTACAGAAGGATGCTGAAGATACCCTGGACAGAGCCCGCCTGCAATGACGAGGTGTTGGAAAGGATGCAAACGAGAAAAAAACTGATAATAAATATCAGGAAGAGACAAATGAGGTTCCTGGGACACGTAATGAGGAAGGAGGGCCTGGAGAACTTGATACTCACAGGTCGGATAAATGGAAGAAGGGATAGGGGCAAGCAGCGCGAGACGTAATTGTTAGGTCTGAGCAAATGGTTGACGAAGCGTGGCTTAAAAGAGATACCAAGAAAAAATATTGAGAGCGACAAGAGACAGAGCCAAGTGGAAGTCCATGATCGCCTACGTCCTGAAGGAACACGGCACAAGAAAAAGAAGAAGTCATCGTTGGCAAACAGCCTACCGCAGGAAGTAGTGGAAACCTACTGCGGTAAAATATTCTTCCCAATCAGACAATGTCTCTTTCGGTAGACATGATTGCCTAAGCGTATATCACTGATGGCACTTAACTGTTATTAAAAGAGCAATCTTGATTTTAGTCTTGCACAGTTTGCTTTATTAAACCTCTGTCTCATTGTTTTATATGACCTTGTTTTAAATAACCTATGTCTCATCTAACCGAAATCCACTGGATGTGCGTTGTGGTGAAGTAGATATCGGCTCGGAACAAGAAATTGAGCAGCTGAGTTCGAATTCCATGCATTCGCTTTTGACAAATACCCTTAGGAAAGGTATTAATCCTTAACTTCCCTCCAGTTATGGGTTGAATAACAGGACTGACAGGGTTCTATATACTTGGCTGGAAACCAATCTACTGCAGAAAATAATGGCAACATACGTTTTTTTTTTATCATTTCACCCCAAGCAAGACAGAACTGCCCTTGGTGTGCAGGGGCTTACCTAAGAAGTGAGATAAGGAAGAGGAATAAGTTACAGGGGAGTCAAAGAATGAGTAAGAACAGGATGAGGACACTGGTGTGAAGAGGGATGCCTGAGCGTAGAGTGTAAAGGAAGAAGAACATGATACAAGTGTTGTCATGGAAAGGATGTGAGTCAAGAAGATGGCAATTGTTTTTGTTATGTGTTAAGTGTAACAAAAGGGAAAAAATGACTGATCAAAATTCAGAGATAAACATCACATACAAATAATATTTACAAATATACAATTTGTGTTGCATTCACAACAAGAAACAGAGCTTACTACTCGCAAGTGTTACGAGGAGAGAAGGGGAAGATAAGGTTGTCAAATATCTTTACCAAGTTAATTTGGCGAGGAAGTTAAGTGCTATACTTTTTGGAAACCCTTAAATGATTATATAAAGAATAATTTTAAGTATGGTCAATGAAAGAGTCAAAAATATGAATTTACCCTTTTTGTTCGATAAGGTTATCTTTAAGGTTTTAGTTGGTCGGCAACTTTTCTTACAGATTCTTTCAGCTGGATATAAATCCTTGAATCACAACCAGAGTTGATAACAACAGCAAACACTGGTAACAACTGACTACTCACTGCCCAAAGCCTATTTTTATAGGGGCTAACACCTAATTTGCATTTTTCTAGAACTTTTAGAACTCTCTAGAATCTACTGGGATTTTCTACAATCTTCCAAAACGTTCTATTCCTAATTTCTCTATTTAACAACTACTTCATGAATTATAACTTTTTTGGAATAATACTTAGGACTCAATAGAATCCATCAATATAACTTTTTATACATTATTAATATTATTTTTTATATATAAATGCATCCTCGTAACACTTTAGCAATAAGCATGGACCAGATGATTCTCCCGGAGAGTAATACACTACGCCTCCTCGGACTTACCCTGTCCTCAGACCTCAAATGGAAGCACTATATTGAATCCATAGCAAAATCGACTGCTAAGAAGATTGGGTCACTATGTCGATCCAGGATGTTTTTTCCACATGAATCCATCCTGCATATATACAAGTCAACCATCCGTCCGTGCATGGAGTACTGCTGCCATTTATGGTCAGGTGCCCCTGCCGTTCTCCTCAGTGTTCTTGACAAGCTCCAAAGGAGAGTCTGTAATGTGATAGGTACTGATCTGGCGACTCGTCTGCAGCCACTTTCCCATCGTCGAAATGTGGCCTCCCTCTGTCTCTTCTATAAATACTTTCATGGCTTCTGCTCGGATGAGCTTAAGTCACTGATGCCTCCTCAACAGGTATTTACCCGTACAACCAGACTGGCAACTGGGTCCCACCCATTCACAGTCAGGTTAGCCAAACGCAGACGACAATTCTACTCCTGCAGCTTCCTCTCTCGCACTTCCCGCCTGTGGAACTCACTCCCGTATTCTTGCTTTCCTGACGGCTACGACCTCCAGAAATTTAAAAGCAAAGTTAATACTCACCTACTAACCACTGGACTCTAGCTCTCTCCCCTCCCCTGTATAATCTTCACGTTCTCTCCGCCCATGTATCTGTCTTTGCACCTGCTTTCTCAGCTTTCTATTGTTCCGTTCTAACTAGCTTGTATGTAACCCCCTGCACATCAGTGGCGTTTCTGCCTTGCTCGGGGTGAAAAGATTAAAAAAAAAAAAAAAAAAAAATTTACATTCTTGGAGAGTGTAGTTTTCAGGGAAGCAAGAATACGGAAGAGAATTCCACAGGCAGGAAGTGCGAGCAAAGAAGAAAGAGTTAGAGTAGAAATTTCGCTTACATTTGATTGGTTTCACTGTAAACATGTGAGACCTAGTTGCTAGTCTAGTAGCTCGAGTATACTGCGGGATAATCTTCTGCTCATTCAGTCATGTCTCTTTCGAGACATGATCGCCCCAGCGTGTATCACGTACTATACTTAACTGATACAGAATGAGTCAAAAGTAGTGCCCGATTTCTGTTTTTACAGCTTCCTTCACTTTGTCTGGGGTGAAATGATTGTAAAAAGATAAATACAAAGAAAGCAGAAGAGAAAGCAAGAAAGGAGAGAAGACTTATGACGAATGAAAGAAAATTCTAAATTTGAAGAAAACAAAAGGAGAAACTCTATTACCGATGAAAAAAGAAAGCGATAAACACAGAAGATATATTTGGCGTCCCCAAATGAAACTTGAAAGTTCGTCTGCCAAAAGTTGAGTGAAACGATAAAGCGAGGCATCAGATAATGACGACGAAGACAATAGGAATTTGGCAGAAAGGCTCTCTGTCGTCAGAACAAGACTCTCAGAATTTGAGAGTCGACAATGAAGATACGTGTTTGTCAGCGCCTCCTTATGATGACAGCCTCCGATGGATGAGTTTCCTTTGGACACTGGACAGGGTCTGGACAGAAAAGGAGCCGCGACATGTATAGTCCTCCCCTTATACAAGAGACTGCCCATTACTGACCAGCTGACATTTATTTTTTTTTCCTTTTTAGGGATAAAAAAAAATGTGAGCAAACAGCCAAAGTCGCCCATGGACGCCTGGATCGAAGACTGAATGACGAATCAGATGTGATGGACAAGAATCTAAATAAGTGAAAACAGGCTCGTGCTGAAGAGGGGTAGGAGATAGGTCGGGGTGAGTTAACGTGGCCAGACCGGACAACCGGACATTGGTTAACGTCAGTGTAACCGTGGGTCGGTTGAACTAAGAGAAAAGGAGTCAAAAGAAGGACGTTTGGTAGTTGGCAAAGGGGAATGTCGAAGAACATTCCTTGTTTAAAAGACAGCCGATGCCGGTTAATATTCTTTCGACCTTAGCGAGTTTTCTTTCTTTTCTGAATGTGACATTTTGGTATTTCATGCATTTTGGGTCCCAAATTCTCGATTGCTTTTCTTTCCTGCAAATCAACGGTTCTCAAACTTACACACTTATATAGAGGACAAGAATGAAACATTGAATGTGTTTTTTGCATTAGAACCGAAAAAAAATTGTGCACAATATATACATATATATATGTATATACGCATCGCTCAATGAATTAGAGTATTCTAACTACTGGCATATGATACATCATACGCTAAAAGCCTGCCTCATTCTACCAAGCGCCCAGAGCTCAGGGGTAAAATCGCTGTCTGACACCAGTTCTGTCGGGTTTTAATCCTTGGCAAAAGCAATCGGATGTCTAACCGTACTGATGAGCTATGATACAGCGAAACAGATCTGTCTGCATATGAGTATATATGTATAATTAAATTTGTTTTTTAATTAAAAATACATTGCGACACGCAATTCGAAGCCATTGTATCGGCTGCACATCTAAGCTTACAGCATCTGGTATTACCAAAGCAGTCACCCATCTAGGTACTGACCACGCATCACATTACTTAACTCCAATTTCCAATCCCATTACATCAACTTCACATCCAAGCTTACAACGTCTGGCATTCCCAAGCAGTCACCCATCTAGGTACTGACCAGGCTTAATATTACTTAACTCCAATTTCCAATTCCAAGCCAATTCCTTCCTCTGTTAGAACACTTCCCTAGAATTTACATTTCTGTACTTGGTTGAATTTAGTATCCTTGACCTCTATTGACATTTTAGGTTCATTTTATTTTGTTGATGGCCATCCATTCAGTTATTTTGTAATTTATGCTTAGTCCTTTTTTCTCGCTTTTCTTTGCTAGAACGTTTTCTTTCTGGGTCTGCTATCGACACTGTGTCATCCGCATATTTTATCTTGCTAAGATTGCGGCTGCCAAAAAACATTTAACACTTGTCTCACTGAAATATAAACATAAATTAGCGACCATTTTACTACCACTTTAAGGATCATAATATATTTTGTTTAATGCAAAGGTGGTGATCAAAACTTATTTTCAATACTGATTCTATTTCCCCGCCCTGTATACGGTCATTTACGTATGTATGTACGCGTGTGTGCGTTTAGAAATGATCCACTGTCTAAAAGCATTAATTTAAATATTCAAAATGGAATTATACACGACGTGTGTGTGTGTGTGTGTGTGTGTGTGTGTGTGTGTGTGTGTGTGTGTGTGTGTGTGTGTGTGTGTGTGTGTGTGTGTGTGTGTGTGTGTGTGTTCTTTTCTAAGATTTGAATTTCGGTCCACTGATTTGCGTTCGATGAAGTCAAGACGAGATTATGTTTTTTCTTTTAAATTTTTTCGTCCAGATGTGATCTTGTTTTTTCTTATTTTATTTTTTATCGATTTTTAATGCGATCATTCTTTTCAAAACCAAACTAACATAATGATTCGTTACAAAGAAAATAAATTAGAGTCAAAGAGTACATTTTTAAAAAATCAGTTTCCCTTATACATATCCCTAACCCACCAAGATTATCATCACCATTACTACTACTACTACTACTACTACTACTACTACTACTAGAATGAACAGTTATTACCCTGTTTGGATTTTGGTCTCCAGCTTTCTTTCTTTCTTTCTTTAAGCTATTACTACTACTTATTAGAACTAAATACTATTACCCAGTTTGGATTTCTTTCTTTCTTTCTTTCTTTCTTTCTTTCTTTCTTTCTTTCTTTCTTTCTTGTTGTTCTCCTTCTTCTAAACTACACTTCTATTTTTCTCTTCTCTATTCTCTCGTTCTCTTTATCTCAGCCTTTCTATTAATTCTTGTCATATTTGTTCTTATCTATCTATCTATCTATCTATCTATCTATCTATCTATCTCAGTCTATTCGTATCGATCTATCGCTTAATTTTGCCGAACTATACCATTTTTATATAGACATATCTGATCAATAAAACGCACACGCACTTATGCACACCTATTATATTTATTCTTATCTATCTATCTATCTATCTATCTATCTATCTATCTATCTATCTATCTATTTCAGTCTATTGGTAACTATATATCTCTTAATTTTGCCGAACTATACCATTTTTATATAGCATATCTGATCAATTAAACACACACGCACTTATGCACACGCACACATTGACGGTGTTAGTCGACGTTTGCGTATTATGAATACGTCGACTCCTTTCAGTGTAAGAAACTAGTGATTCGTCAAGAATACGCCGGAATATATTATGATATAATGATTTACTATTTTGGTACTGACCTATCTTTTTCAGGTGTGACTCTGAAGCAAGTTCTTTCTAGAGTTGCTTTGCGTGTTTTACACAATATATATATATATATATATATATATATATATATATATATATATATATATATAAGAAAAATTAAGGCAGAAACGTTGGTAAATCGGAAGTGTGGGCCTATTTCAGGCGAACGACCTTCAGCTTCCGTCCTTATTGTACAAAGGATTTTACACGAATCTATCTATCTATCTATCTATCTATATAAACATGTCGCCCCAAGCAAGGCATTTTACTGCCACTGTTATGAAGGGGGTTACATAGGAGGAAAGTTATATGAAAGAGTGACAGGTTATAGGGGGTGTCAGGAAGTGGATAAGAGAAAGATGAGAATACTGATTGGAGTGGAGTGGACGAAGAAAGGTTCATGAGAGAGAGAGGATGCAGGTTAGTGAGAGAGGAGATGACTAGTGACTTTACATTTAAATTCTTGGAGATTTTAGCTCGAGTAAATTCATATATAGGGGGCACCTGTGAGCTAATTTCATCGGAGCAGAAGCCGTGAAATTATTTGTAGAATAGACACAGGAAAGCCACATTGCGCCGGTGAAAAAGTGACTGTATCTGAGCTGTCAAGTCGGAATCGATCACAGTACAGATTCTCCGTTGGATTTTGTCCAGGACCCCTAGGTAGACAGCTGGAGCACCCGACCAGATATGGCAGCAGTATTCAGTGCACGGGCGGATGGTAGATTCTTTATATATATATATATATATATATATATATATTCAAATAAAATTTAGAAGGGGAATAGCTATTTTCAACATTTAAGATATGCAGTGTCAACCCGGTTTAATCAAAGAATGAGGAAAAATTTTAATGCCGGAGGCAGGGGCTAGTAAAGGAAGGGGTGCGAAATGTTGGCTATTATAGGGTTAAGCTGGAGGAATCTTACGGTAGTGGTAGGCATGTGGCTTGATATATATATATATATATATATATATATAGAATTGACGGAGGGAAATTTGTCACTTAACTGACCAGAGTTATGTTGACTTTGAAGTTTCGTGAAGAAACCATTGTGATGTTATCAGGATTCAGTGCTATATTCTTCATCTGATATTGTTTCCAGTTTTTTTAAAAATATAAACAGACCTTGATGCAAATTTACTGTCTTTGTATATTAGGGGTTCTACAGATGTCTAGTTGGTTTTGAATGCTTTTTGTTGTTTTGGCCTGTTTTTAGAGTGTTTTACTGTTAGCAGGTAGTTAATTGCTTTTTTCCCTGAAGAGTGAAGATATCACATTGCTGTCTTCACGAAACTTTTGCTCAGTTAAAGAACAAACTTTCCCACATCAATTCTATTAACGGTCTATCTGTATCTCGATATCAGGCCCTTTACGACAAAAAGAAAATGCTTGCCAAAATGTATTTTTATCAGTAGATCACTGGAAAAACAGTAGTTTTTGTCAAACACTTGATTGAGATAACAAGACAAAAGACTAATTTTGTTATACCAATCAGCTTTGCCAACGGAACCTTCTGAAAAAGTGTTGACCGAAAGAATCCCAAAGGAATGGAAAATGTTCTCTCTTGCCTCATCTGGGGAAATAGTATTTACGTTCTTTGTATCATGCTTGTTTAAGCATATATATATATATATATGTATGTATAATATAATATAGTATAATGTATATATATATATATATATATATATATGTATATGTGTGTGTGTGTGTGTGTGTGTGTGTGTGTGTGTGTGTGTGTGTGTGTGTGTGTGTGTGCGAACTTTTTATTAATGCCATCAAAATTAATGTGTGCGCATCTGCATGAAAGTACATAAACCTGCATGAAGCCAACATAGCTGACGGTTAGTGGAGAACAGAAAGAAAGGCATTTAAGGCAAGCAAACTTTGTAATAAAGTGCTCGATATGAAAGATAGTGCATTAATAAAAGTAATATAAGTAAAAAAAAGTTTGTAACCTTAGCTGACTAGTGTTACCTTCATTCAGGCAGCTGCACACACTAACAACATGAAAAATGGACAAATTGAAAACATTAACAGTTAATTGCCCAAAACATTTAAACATTGGATGGATAAAAGTCGCCTTCGAAACTCTGGAGTCAGAGTCCAGACGATAACATTAATTATATATATATATATATATATATATATATATATATATATATGAAGGTATGATATATATGTATGAATGTATTATATATCTATACGCATGTTTGAATATATAACACATAGACATCAAAATATATGTGTGTGTACCTGCGTGTATACCCATATGTATATTTATTGATATCCATATCTATCTATCTATCTATCTATCTATCTATCTATCTATCTATCTCACTCTGCTCATATCTATCTATTTACTCTGCCATATCTATCTATCTATCTATCTATCTATCTATCTATCTATCTATCTATCTATCTATCTCACTCTGCCCAAGTCTGCTTATATCTATCTATCTACTAGTAGTATAGACCGGCGTTGCTCGGGTGTAATGAAAGCTTTAAAACTCATCCATGGTCCTGGAGCTCAGTCTCAGCCTAAAGAATATTTGTGTGAAGTTTGGTGAGAATCGGATAAAAATTGTGTATTTGTATAAAGGACATACAGACAGATAAACAGACACACACACACAAACATCTTGCCTTTTATATATATATATATATATATATATATATATATATATATATTATCGATTTTCTGCACTATTGTACGAACTGCAACCTTGAAATTCTGAATATCGTTTCTTATGTCTTTGTCTATGAGTATATCAAAGTTGATTAAAATCGGACCACTCCTTCTATAAACCGATATTTTCGATTATCGATTTTCGATATTTATAGGGGGTACCTCGACACAAAACTTATCTAAGAACACTCGCAGACACTTATAGTGGAACTGTGTAAATTTTCAAACAAATCGGTTCAGCCGTTTCGGAGTTTATAGGTAACGGACACACACATACACAGACACACACACACACATACACACAGACAAAGTTCCATTTATAAATAAGTTTAGATCTATCTATCTATCTATCTATCTATCTATCTATCTATCTATCTATCTATCTACTCATGTAAATATATATATATATATATATATATATATATATATATATATATATATATATATATATATATATATATATATATATATATAGTCTGCATGAAGGTAGCTAAGTAAATCTTTTGAAATATATATTTGTCTGCAATATATTTGCCGCAACACGAGGTACTGAAACAGATAAAACAAAAAGAAATACATAAAAATGCCCTGGTTCGCCCGATTTTATACTTAATAAAAAGAAAAAATAATGGACTCTTGCTGCATTTTCAAACAGCTTTGTAGATTAATTTTTTAGACGAAAATAAAAATTCTAAAAACTTCATATTTTTTAAAATATGATTTTTATTAAACAAAATTCATACAAGACAAAAAAAAATCTATGACGATTCAATAGAGTAACGACAAAGGTTGAAAAAGACAAAATAAATTGCCGAAAGTGATTTTATTTTTCTGTGCACGATCACGAAAGATTAAAAAGAACAGAGAAATTTAAATATACACTTTAAATTTTATAAAAAAATATATTAAACAGGAAATAGTTTTTTAATGTTATTTCATCCAACAATATCAATGCGGGCACACACACACGTGCACAAACATACACATATATATGAAAAATGTATACACAATATGTGTTTGTGTGTGCAAAAACAAATACACACACATATATATATATATATATATATATATATATATATATATATATGATTTATTTATAGACATGAATATTTAATATCAAACATGTGGATACGTATTATATATATATATATATATATATATATGTATTAGATATGTAGTATATATGTATTAGATAATTGCATGTGTGTTATAAATGCATTAAACACACACACACACACATATATATATATATATATATATATATATATATGCTTATTATTCATATATATATATGCATATTACGCATATATATATATGTGTGTATTAAATAACAAATAACAATTTATAAATACTTATATTGCTCTCTTTGTATAAATAGGGACCTATATATATATATATATATATATATATATATATATATATATATATTGTCATCCGCAGACAGATCTGTTTCGCTGTATCACAGCTCATCAGTACGGTTAGACTCCGATTGATTTTTTTATCTTTTTATTTATATATGGGTGATTATCCCGAGATAGAGATGAATATTAAATTAGGATTTTGTAAATTTAAAAGCTGAACATTTAGCGAATTAATATTTCAAGATCCATGCATTTATAATAATTTTCATAAATAGCCCCAAAGACTTACGCATGTCTGCATCGGTGTATGTCGCATAGATGTTCGAAATCTGATTAAATTTTGAGTTTGAGTTTTTTTTAATGGCATATCATCCTATGTGGGTTATTTAGTGCCAAAAGGGTGGAGTTTTTAAGGTATTTTTTTAATGTTCGGTTATCGTGAGAAGGTTGACTTAAGTAGATTTTTGTGAGAATTTGTATTTATTTATTTTAGAAAACTGAAATTGTTTTATAGTTTTGTCTTAAAAATGTATTGCTGGTAATAATCTTTTATTCAAAAATGCATGATGGTAATATTTTTCTTTTAAAAATGTATTGTTGGTAATATTTTTTCTTCAAAAATCTATATTTTTCTATAAAAGTCTATTTTTTTTATACTTTCATAGTGTTTGAAACCAGTTTGGGAGTTAACAATTTGCCCATAGCTGGAACCGTAAAAGGTGCTACCACACCGAGTCAGGGTAGACCTGGGAACAACAGCAAATAAGAGGTGGTTCCATGCTTTTCACAACCTCCCAATCAGAAGCCTTGCTGCTGGATGCAGTTTACCGTCATACTCAGAACCAAAATCTGATTAAATGATAGAGATACATAAAAAGGAATTTATAACACATAAGAATTCAGCATTTAATCTTCTTCGAAGTTGTCCCCTTCTGAAGCACCATACTTTATTTAGCATCATTTTCATTAATGTTAGCATTGTTGGAACTCCTTTTTCTTGGGAATTGTTAGCAACCTCGAGGGTTACATTCCCTTGAATTCCCTCGACATCTTGAAATCTTGTTCCGTTCAAGTGAGTTTTTAAAGGGAACAATATCGCAAGGGGTGAGATCAGGGGAATATAGTGGCCCGTCAAAACTGGGTATACAGTGGAGTAGTGGATAGCGCGTTGAGGAATCTGAAAGCCGGGTTTGAATTCCAGTCGAGTTCATTACATTCACTTACCGTAGGAAAGGCATGAATTCATCTCTCCCCATCCCCAGCTCTGGATAAATAGCAGGTCATATTTGGTTCTATAGCTTTGAGTAGCAAACGTTTTAAGAGAAGGAAAATCTCTGAAATCAAAACAGATATTTGTGTAGGTTTGAAGGGTTTGTAAAAAAAAATGTTACGAAAGCATCGATGACAACGAACCAACCCAGAATAGAGTGTGATGGCAAGGGGTCGTCGATGGCCTATACTCCACTGGGAAGCGATGGTGAGTGGTCATTGATGGCCTATTCTCCTCTGGGGAGCGATGGCGAGTGGTCGTCGATGGCCTATTCTCATTTGGGGAGCGATGAGAGAGAGAGAGAGAGAGAGAGAGCGAGAGGAGATTCTTGTCCTTTGTCAAAAATCACTGTACAACCGTGATCCCTCTGATGGACAATCTCTGATGCATTGAGACGACTACACTCTATACATTTTCTTTCCACGCGTTGCTATAAGTGAGCGTGAGAATAATAATTTAATGCTTATCCGGATCGATGTACACCTGATGAAGGATTGAAGGGAAAACGGTAGAAACTTTATGATAACAACAAAAATGTGGACAAT
Source organism: Ascarosepion bandense (assembly GCA_037127315.1). Lineage (NCBI taxonomy): Eukaryota > Metazoa > Mollusca > Cephalopoda > Sepiida > Sepiidae > Ascarosepion > Ascarosepion bandense. Next base: position 1,215,341 of record JBBBDQ010001775.1, read on the forward strand.
AAACCGAATGTATATAGTTCATATAATGGTAAGTCTTCATCTAAAAAATAAATTGATAGAAAGTACCTATATTCTCAAACTAAACAAAGATTATAAAACCAAATATGTACAGGGGTGTGCACTGAAAGAGAAATTGTGTTTATTCAGCACTAGCAGTATAGCCCGGCGTTGCTCGGGTGTAATGAAAGCTTTAAAACTAATCCATGGTCGTGGAGCTCAGACTCTTTGGACGTTGGCACGAAAGACTAAAAAGCAATAGTTGTTTCCAGTTAAAGTGAAACCGTAGACTGAAAGAAAAATGAATGGATGTAAGTCAAAGTTTTTTTCGTCGTAAACTGAATTCTGAAGGCTAAATAAATTCTCTGAGTAAATGGTATCATGGCTGAGACTAAGAACTACAATTACAACTACTTAGAGCCAAACCCGAAGCAAAAACTGAAATAAAAGGGCTGAATAAAATACAGACATACAGGCAGATAAACAGACACACACACAAACATCTTGCCTTGTATATATATATATATATATATATATATATATATATTATCGATTTTCTGCACTATTGTAAGAACTGCAACCTTGAAACTTCTGAATATCGTTTCTTATGTTTTTGTTTATAAGTGTATCAAATTTGATTAAAATCGACCACTCCTTCTATAACCCGATTTTTTCGATTATCGATTTTCGATATTTATCGGGGGTACGTACCTCGACACAAAACCTAGCTAAGAATACTCGCAGACGCTTATAGTACACAGACACACACACACACACACACATACACACAGAGACAAAGTTCCATTTATAAACAAGTTTAGATGACAATTATTTACATGACAAATTGCTTTATTACATTGTTGTCTGATCTCTCCTCTACCATATTATTTAATCCAACTCCCTCCAGCTTCAATCAAAGCCTCCAAACCTTTTACGGGCGTTGGTCACCTGCTCCCTGGACAAGTTGGCCACAGCCTCGATGATGGCATTCCTCAGGGAGTCGACAGTATTGTGTGAACGTTTGTTGGACTGTCTCTCAAGTACGCCTCATGGGTAATAGTCACAAGGATTCAGGTCTGGGCTACTAGGGTGGCAGAACTCTTTTGACCAGAACATGTCCAGATTCTCTTCACACCAGGCCTCGACCAAATTGGATGCATGAGCAGGAGCTCCGTCCTGCTGGAAGAGCCATGTCTCCCCTGCAGCTACCTGAACAATCCATGGCTTCACAACATTTTTCATGACATCCAGGTAGACCTCCTTCGTCATCGATAAGGACCTAAAGCTGCTCCAGAAAGTCCTTGTTCCTCTTGCGAACCTCGGTCCTGTGTTTTTCTCTGAGGAGTCAGGTACTCACCCCTAGCCTCACCAGACTCTTTGAAGGTCTTGGCAATGTCGTACACAGTCGATTTTCGAAAATAAAAAATCTCTTTAAGCATGCAGTTACAACGTAGGGCTACAATAATTGCAGTACGACGTTCGAGTTCACTGGACATTTTTCTTAATTTGTTCTTAATTCAACAGAGTGCTTTCATAAAAATCTGAAACAAGAAAGAAAATGAAAATTAATAATGGTTGTCATTTTATGCCAAGTTAAAGTTAGTCCGGATTGTAGTGCACGCTCTTGTATATATATATTTTTAAATAATTTCATCCCAAGCAAAGTAATAAAGCCACTAAGAGACAAGGCTATTGAGTGTGAACGAATGAGAAAAATAAACCCTTATAAAGGAGTGAGAGCAATATAAAAGGAAGAATCCAGAATACAGTAGACAACCAGTTTCATTGCGTTGAATCTTTGATGATCAAACTTGGCTGAAAAACAAGAAGCCGGAAGTGTATTCCACAAGCGAGAAGTGCAATAGTAGAAACTGTTAGCATAGAACTTAGGGTTACACTTAAGAATTTAAACTGTAAAATGATGAAACCTTACCGTCAATCTAGTACTGTCCTTCAATTCATAAAGTCTCAGTACTAAAGAGGAAAGACTTACCAGAACACATAGCACGAAAAAACTCATAGAAAAGGAATAGGGAAGCCATGTTATGGCATGTGAAAAAGGAACTGAAGTCGAGATGTCAGGTTAGAGACAGTAACGTGGCAGATTTTTCTTCGTATCTTATCAAGTGTCACTAAATACCGAGCGAATCACCAGACCAGATGCGACAGAAATATTTAATACATGGATGAATGGTAGATTTATAATAGTATAAGATAGATTCTGACGATAAATATTGTTGCTTAGCACGATATATATGAATAGAATACGTAAAGAATAGGTAGGAAAAAGTGTCTTTAATCTTAGATTCTTCAGAGATTTTTAAAGACGAATGATTTAAATATTTTTTAATTTTTAAAAATCAAAATTTAAATAAAATATATTGATGGATTTTTAAAAATAATATTTGATTAAAAAGAATTATGGGATTTATAAAAAAAATTAATTGATTTGAAAAATAAATAAAAATTAAAAAAATCATTCGTATTTTAAAATGTCTCTGAAGAAGCTTATTAAAGTGAAACATATTAGATTAAAGACTCTTTTTCTTACCTGTTCTTTACTTATTCTATTCATCATGTCGAATTTCAATCCATATATATATATATATATATATATATATATATATATATATATATATATATATTCTAAACATATGCTGTTAAATATAAGAGACAATAAATGTCTATTATGTTTACTCATGGGCCGTTCTAAACGTCGTATTTTGGCTTTAATTTCAGTTGAAAATAAAGACAAAATTTCTCCAACATTTGGATAATTTTTTATTAATTTGCTTCTAAACTTTCGGCTCACATGAGCCATCTTCAGAGAGGTTATTTAGACGGTAATACAATAACATCCACCATCACCGACGATTTTATTTTGTGTTGACATAAAACTCCTCTAGGCAACGGCAATAGTTACCAAAAATAACAAACGCCGAAAGCTTTGAACCAGGTCAACCTTGACGTCGAGCTGTAGCACCTGTTAGTGTCCCAGCTACGGGCAAATAGCGAACTCCCAAGGCAATTTTTGTTATTTGCTTGTCTATGATTAGTTCAGTTGTTTTGTTTTTATGGTATATCAACCTTGGCGGGTCATTTATTGCCAACTAAATTTTATTTATGTATTGCTGGTAATACCTTTTTCTTTCAACAATTTATTTTTTTATATATAAGTTTTGTGTCTAGTAATACTATTTTCTTTTCGAGTTTCAAAATTCATTGGGATTTGTTTTTAAGGGCAGGGTTCCCAAGTGCTACCCTTGTTATTTAACCCATAACTAGAGGGAAGGGACGGATTAATACCTTTCCTAAGAGTGCCAGTGCTTAAGTGAATGCAGGGTATTCAACTGGAATTCGAACTCGGCTCACCGATTTTTCTTTCCGAGCCGATATCCACTGCACCACAACGCACATCCGTCACTATACGCTTACAGCACCTGATATTCCCAAGCGGTCACCCATCTAAGTACTGATCAGGCTCAACGTTGCTTAACTTCGGTGATTGCAGTTGTCTATGAAAGCTAAAATATCTTTCCGCTGAAGAATTTATTTTTAAAAAAGTGCACAGGTTTTGGAATGCTTTAGTTTGAACATTCCTCTTTTTTTTAAATACACTATTCTAAGTAATGCGGATGTGCATTGTGGTGCAGTGGATATCGGCTTGGAACGGGAAATCGGGGAGCTGAGTTCGAATTCCAGTTGAATTCCTTATATTCACTTACTCTCAAATACCCTTGGGAAAGGTATTAATCCGTCTCTTCCATCCAGTTTTGGGTTAAATAACATGGCAGACTGGGTTCTATAGCAGTGACTGGCAACCAGTCTACCACAAAAAGTAACGGCAACCTATTGCGGGATAATCATCTGCCCAGTCAGTCATGTCTCTTTCGAGACATGATCGCCCAAACGTGTACCACGGATGGCACTTAACTGACTGAATATAATTGTTGGAATCATGATTAAGGCTTGTAGTGGGCATAAAGTGGGGGATCGGTTTTCTTTTGTTATGAAGTAATAAACTGATCCCCCACTAATTACTACTTAATAATATAATACATCTCTTCCCCCCATAGCTATCAGTCAAATAATAGGACAGATTGGGTTCTATAGCCTTGGCTGGCAACCAATCTACCGCAGAAAGCAATGGCAACCTACTGCGAGATAATCATATGCCCAGTCAGTCATGTCTCTTTCGAGACATGATCGCCCAAACGTGTATCACGGATGGCACTTAACTGACTGACTGATTCTAAGTAATGATAAAAAGTCTACCTCCTTAATCATTACACTAACTCTTGTTACCCCAAAGTTAAATAAAACGTTGTTGAAATTTGATGACTATTCTGATATGATTATTGTTAATTGCATTGACCTGGGACTTAGCCCTAGAACATTAATCATTAATTAAACTTACACCACTGCTAACCATGGGTAACCATACCCGATTTTGAAAATATAAAAATATTCAATATAAATCTTTATTTGAAATATTTGGCTTGCAAGCACTTCAAACTTTGCACTTCGAGTTAAAATTAATAGAAACTAAAAAACATTATTTAGGTAAGAAAATCAGGTATTGAAAAATGTTAATTAAAAATAGGAAAATTTGCGCTGGGTACTATATAGGTGGATGTGCGTTGTGGTACAGTGGATATCGGCTCGGAACGAGAAACCGGGGAGCCGAGTTCGAATTTCAGTTGAATCCATTGTATTCACTTACGCGCAAATACCCCTGGGAAAGGTATTAATCCGTCTCTTCCTTCCAGTTATGGGTTAAATAGCAGAACAGATTGGGTTCTATAGCCTTGGTCGGCAACCAGTCTACCGCAGAAAGCAATGGCAAACTACTGCGGGATAATCTTCTGCCCAGTCAGTTATGTCTCTTTCGAGACATGATCACCCAAGCGTGTATCACGTATGGCACTTAACTGACTGACTATGTAGGATGTGGTAGGATGTGAGCTGTGGTGCATTGGATATTGCTAATGATTTTAGAAAATAAGATCGGTTCCCTGTAATTGTCTAGTAAATACCTGACTCCTGCTGCTATCCTCTACATTTACAAGAGCCAGATCAGACTGAAAATGGAGAACTGATGCCTTATATGGCCAGGAGCTGTAGGGTCTTCACTTTGCAGTCTCGATAGAGTTCACAACCGTTTTCGGGTCCTTGTGGGTGGCGAATTATTTTCCACCCGACAAAAACAGACGAAATATCTCCGGTCTCTCGCTACTCTTTTGCGATTTCCGACGAAAGTACCCTGGTCAACTATATTCCTTAGTTCCACCAAATCTAACCTTCATGGTTAAACCCCGCCTTATTACGCGCATTGTAGTGAAGCACTGTCATATTCTTCGTATTCCCTGAGATATAAGTTCCGCTCGAGCAGCTTCTTCTTAAGAACCACTGCTTTTTGGAATTAATTCCCAAGAGGATGCTTCCTCGATCCCTACAACTATTACCTATTTAAACCTAGGGTTAACCGTTATCTACCCCAGATAACAGCATAAACTGCGATTTTTAATCCGTAACACTCTACTTGAATGTCTCTCGGGCCTTTTTCCAAAGTGAACATTAAAATTAAATAACAAGATCTTATGATTAACAACTTATGGCGGTGACACCTCGTTGAATTCATCCTATGACTATGACCGCTTTTTAATTTTCTGTTGGTATAGTGAAAAATCACGATATGCTTTTAATTGTTATTTAATTCATTTTTTTTTTAACTTTTTGGCAGTTTTGCAAAACGAGAGTAAATGTTCTTACCGGAAATCAAAAAGTTTTGAATCCAATCGGATTCGTTTTCTACGGTTTATCACCCCTTTACTGATAACATATTTAGGTTGTAAAAAAGACTTTTGGAAATAATAATGATTTAGTGATAGAAGCCTTACTAATTAACCCGTAGCTCGGAGAGAGGAGGTAGATTCATACTTTCCTAAAGGAATTTACGCTTAAGTGAATATAACGAACTCAACTGGATTTAGAACTCGGCTCTGTGATTAACAATTCCGAGTCGCTATCACATCACCCGCACGTCCAAGCTTACAGCACGTGTTATTCCTAAGCGGTCGCTCATCAAGTTACTAACCAGGATCGATGTTTAATTTCGGTAATCGTACAGGAATCGTTTTTCCGACGTGATATGGCCTTAAATCTGACTTAAATTTGAACTGGAATTTCTATTTTGCTTTGTCTGTTATGCATTTTCCTTCTATTAGTTTTATTTGACATTTTTTTCCTCTCTAACTAAAACATATTTTTCTTTCTCCCAAATGGGCACCCACAGTGCAAAAAAAAACACGTTCTCCGCTCGCAAAGAAACATCCAGCACTTTCTTAGTCCCCGTTTGCAAGGGAAGATCGAGTTTTCTCTTGTCATTTCTCTTGCAGCCAGCACGGACGGCTTCACCTCTGACTCGTGACCCGGACAACCCCAGGCAACATCCTTTGCGAATCACACCTTGTCACTCCTTTCCATCTTTTTGTGCAGGGGCGTTTCTCGGTTGGAAATCTCCCTTACCCTGATCCGGGATAACAGGGTCCAATATCGTAACTAGAAATCTAAGTCTATGCATTTTTAAATAAGCAATGCGATCTTGCACTCTGATCAACACAGACATGAGCGCCTATTTTGACACCGGCTCACGACGTTTTTTGACATGTCGACGCTCGGTGAGAAGCGTTGAGAATAATGAGAAAAAATTAGGATAAACAAGTTCGAGTTTATTAGGGCAATGGCGTGAAGAATGGAAGGCGGTGGGAGGAAGAAGATGACGGACCAGGCTTAAGAGAGGGTAAAAAATTGAAAAGAAAGAGAAAAAAAAAGAAAGAGAAAGAAGAATAAAAAGAAATAAAAAGATTAAAAAGAATGAGAAGGTGAAAGAGAAAGTCAAGTAAAAAGAAGAAAAGAGTAGAAAACACTTGAAAGGAAAGATAAAAATGAAAGAGAAGGAGAAGTAAAAAGAAGAGAGAAGAAAAAATAAAAAAGAAGAAAAAATAAAACAGAGAGATAAATGAAATTAAGAAAAGAAGAAAAGGTTGGAAAAAATTAAAAAAGAAGTAAAAAAGAAGAGGAGAGAATAAGGAAAGGATAGGAGAAAAGGAAAGAGAAAGAGAAATAAAAAGAAGAGAAGAGAAAAGAAAAATTGAAATGAAGATGAAAACTGAATGAAAAAAAGTAAAAGAAGAGAGACGATAAAATGAAAGAAAGGAGAATGAATAAATAAAAGTAAAAGGAGAACTAATATAAAACGAAAGAAAGGAGAAATAAAAGTAAAAAAAAGAAGAGAAAGAAAAGCATTGAAAGGAAGGAAAAATGAAAGGAGAAGTAAACAAAAGCGTCAAGAAAAAAGTGAAAAGAAGGCAAAGAAAAAATTAAAGTAGGAGTAAAAAGTGAAAAGAAAGAAATTGAAAAGAATGAGAAAATGAAAAAGAAAGATAAATGAATAAAAGAAGACAACTGAAAAAATGAATGAATGAAACATAACCCCTCTTCTACTCTAATAGTTTCTTTTTTCGCACTTCTTCTGGAACTCTCTTCCATTTGCTTGCTTCCTTGATAGCTACAATCTCCAAAAATTTAAACATAACATCAGTTGCGATTTTCTATCTATTTGATTGTCACCCTTCTCTTATTCTTTCTTTGAAATCCCCTGTACCTTGTTTTTTTCTCCCTGTGCATCAGTGTCAGTCCTGCCTTGCTAGGGGGTGAAATGATTAAAACAAAACAAAAAAAAACAAAAAAACACTTACGTAACGGAGATTTTTAGAACGCTCACATAACAGGGAATTTTTGAACCCACAATTTTTAAAATGAGAAGAAATTATAACGTTTAATAGGGATTTTGTGGTATGGTTACACTTAATCATAATTTCTTAGTCATTTGGGTCTGACGAGCCACTATAATAACATCATTATGCGGTGAAATATGTTATTACCCATTGTAATAAATCAAAGATCTTTTCTAAGTTATATTACTCTGTTAAATTAAATAAATGAATTTAACATTGAGTTCTTTTGAGTTTGTCTCCATCAGAATTTACCTGGATAGTATACCAAGTGTGCTACATTATATATATATATATATATATATATATATATATATATATTCTTCATTTCTAAATGAGTTAATATACAACCTAGGTTTCTACTGAGTGGTGTTTTCAGGTGATTTGCAGTAACTGATTTTCCTGGGTTATTTTAAGAAAACTTACGTAACGGCGATTTTTTTGAATGCTCACATAACGGGGAATTTTTGAACACACAATTTTTAAAATGAGAAGAAATTATAACGTTTTCATCCATGGTTTTATGACCCTAATAGGGATTTTATGGTATGGTTACACATAGTCATAATTTCTGTTCTTTCATTCAGTAATTCATTTTGTTGAATGAAAGAACGGAAATTATGATCTGGCGACCTACTTCTGCTTGCTCTCACTTTCTCTCTTGTTTCTTTATCTCGTCTTCTTCTTCTTCATCACCTACTTACCGTACACAAAAAGAATAAGAGGAACAAGACATTACTACTACTTTTTTGATACACTCAGCAAAAACAGAAATAACCATTTTCTGTACAAATCACATTTCCCGAAACAATCTTAATTCTTTAAACTCTTTACTACTATTTCTCTTAGAACATTTTCACATTCACATCAACCTGATGTAGCTTCCCCCTGTCTTATCTACAAATATTTTTATGGCAGCTGCTCCGACGATCTTATTTCTCTGGTGTTCCGACCACGTGATTTAAACGTGCTACTAGGTTGGCATCCAGATTCCACCATTTGACCATTGAAATAGTTAAATATAACCCCCTCTTCTACTCCAATAGTTTCTTTTCTCACACTTCCCGTTTGTGAAACTCTCTTCCATTTGCTTGCTTCCCTGATAGCTACAATCTCCAAAAGTTTAAATGCAACGTCAATTGTCATCCTGTATCTACTTAATTCCCGTTTAATTCCTAACTTTTCTTCTGCAAGCCCTTTACCTTGTTTTGTCTCTTACTGTACTCCACTGCGCACCAGTGGTGGGTTTGCCTTGCTTGGGGAGAAATGATTATAAAAAAATAAAAAATAAAATAGAATTCTGCGTTGCATGAAAAAGAATAAAAATGAAGGAATACATAATTAAATAGGAATGAAATAATTTAAAAAAATGATAAACAAGAAATGAAACAAAAGTTTCTAAAGAAAAAATCAACTGAAAGAAAGAAAATAAAGACAAATTTAAAATTAGAATGAAAGATATACCTGTTTTTTAATACTTTCATCCCAAGCAAGGCAGAACTGCCATTGGTGTGCAGATGGTTACAGCAGAGGTGAGATGAGAAAGAGGAACAAGTTGCAGGGGAGTCAGAGAATGAGTAAGGACAGGATGAGAATACAGGTGTGAAGAGAGTTGCATGAGAGTAGAGGGTAAAGGAAGAAAAACATGATACAAGGGTTGTCAGGGAAAGGATGTGAGTCAAGAAGAAATGGCAATTGACTTTGCATTTAAATTCTTTGCGATTGTAGTTTTCAGAGAAGCAAGTATACGGAAGGGAATTCCGCAAACGGGAAGTGCGAGCAAAGAAGTTGCTAGAGTAGCAATTGCGGTTACATTTGATTGGTTTCACTGTAAAAGGGTGGGACCTAGTTGCTAGTCTAGTAGCTTGAGTAAATTAATGCAGAGGAGGCACCAGGGAGCTTAGCTTGTCAGAGCAGAAGCCGTGAAAATATTTGTAGAAGAGACACAAGGGAGTCACATTGCGCCGGTGAGAAAGTGACTGTATCCGAGCTTCCAAGACGGGATCGATAACACTGCAGATTCTCAGTTGGATTTGTCAAAGAGCCCTAGGTGGATAGCAGGAGCACCCGACCAGATATGGCAGCAGTATTCAATGCACGGGCGGATGGTTGGTTATGGATTAAACAATTTCGATAGCAATTGACATTGCATTTAAATTCTTAGAGATTGTAACTGTTTGGGAGGCATGTACATGGAAGGGAATTTCACAGGTTGGAAGTGCAAGAAAAGAAGCTGATAGAGTAGAATTTATAGTTACATTTGATTGGTTTCACTGTAAAAGTGTGGGACCTAGTTGCTAGTCTAGTAGCTTGAGTAAATTCATGCAGAGGAGGCACCAGGGAGCTAAGCTTGTCAGAGGAGAAGCCGTGAAAAATTTGTAGAAGAGACAGAGGAAAGCCACATTACGTCGGCGAGAAAGTGACTAGAGCTGAGCTACCATTGCATTACTTCTTCGGATTTTGTCAAGAACCCCGAGATGAATAGCAGGGGCACCCGACTAGATGTGACAGCAAAATTCAATGCATGGGCGAATGGTAGATTTATATATGTGCAAGATAGATTTAGACGAGAAAAAACTTACTAGCCCTACGAAGGGAACCAACCTTCCGAGCGGCAGATTTAGTCATGGATTCAATGTAGTCATTCCACGAGGTCGAATGATAGATTTAGATTTAGGAGATGCAGTATTTTGCTTTCAGGGAAACTAGCCTGATTCATTCAGATGTGGTGGGGTGTAGAAGCAGTTGTCTATGGTGATTAAATGATTGCAGCTTTGTTTTGGAAGGAATAAAATTTACGAGTTATTTCTTACCCCAGTCTATCTGTTCATGAGCGGGAGTAATGGGAGGAAGATCAAGAGTTTTTTTTTAATATCTTAAGTTTGAAGGACGAGTTACGGAAGGCGATTTGGTAGTTACATCTAGATATTTAGATGGGAAAGGGAACGGGAAGTTACTAAGCGTAAAAATGAAAATGAAAATTATTTGTTGTAATAAGGAGTTCAGGCAGATTCTGGAAATATTAGAGACTCCTGTTCATAATCAATCCCAATGTTGATACCTCCTCGAGCCATGAACCTCGTTTCCGTTAAATGATAGATTTTGTCTGAACTTGATCGATGCTAAGCCCACCTGTTACCAGAATTGCCAACAATGCCGTATCAAATATATTAAAACTGCATGTAAATTATTGTAGCCAAGCAAACAAAAAAAAAAGAGTGTTAATTGTTCTAACTGTAAAGTCTCTAGTTTATTTAGTAAAGACGGTAATTATAAACTTGTAAATCAGGTTCAAGCTTAACCACATGCATTTACGCTTAAAACTGATAGGGAATAAATGTCGCAAAAATAAAAAAAAATATGGCAGCATTAAAAGCAACAGTAATAATAACAACCGCAATAATAATAATAATCACATGGCGATCAAAGATCACAAAAACAGAAGGTGCTCTCTTATTGACATGATAGTTCTTGCAGATTGAAAACATTTTTTTTTTAATCGTATCACCCCGAGCAAGGCGGTAACGCCACTGATGTGTAGGGGGCTACGTAATAGTGAAAAGATTGGAAAAGAGAAAGCCGGAAACCACATCCTAAACAGGGAACAAGGGATGAACCTCTTAACCTGTTCAATAGACGTGGGTGGAGTGTGAACCGGGCGATAGATAGATCTATCTACATACAAAGATCTTAAAGTGGAAATCTCAAAATGTGACACGAGGACATTCATTTGTAGTTGGAACCCTCGGATCGATCGGAAAACATTCCGATAGACTCATTGAAGGGTATACTTAGTAGCCTTAAAGAAATACGAAAAAATGTCTCACAAGTACAACTGTATCACTTAACCATAACGAAGAGATTTGTGTATCTAAAATGTAAAATGTGTGAGCTTAGATCTTTTATATTATAAAAATGATCAGTGGAAAATTTCATGAAGCCACTTCTGACCTTAGGTCACTTGCTGGGACCTGGAACGAATTGTGTGTGCAAGAGAAATCAGAGATGCTACTACTACTACTACTAGTATTAATAATAATAATAATTTCTGTAAGTTTTGTAAACTATTAAAGTCTTACGACGAGATCGTTAATAATACTATTACTATATGATTAGGTCTTGAAGGCTGTCACAATGCGTTTAGGAAAATAAAGGAAGATGAAGAAGGTTTTGGGTATTACCTATGTATTATACATTAATATTTCTAGATCAAGGGCACGGACTCACTCGGACAGACACACGCTCCTCTGCCATTCTGAAGATGAGATTTTGATCGCTAAATATTAATGTGTAATAAATAGGTAATACCCCAAAACTTCTTTACCTTCCTTTATTTCACTAAGCACATTGTGACAGCCTTCAAGACC
>JBBBDQ010001775.1:1232500-1277500 GCA_037127315.1 Ascarosepion bandense
GTCAAAATATAAAGACTTGGAAATTGAAATATAAAAAATGTGGAAATTGAAAACAAGAGTTGTGCCAGTGATAGCAGGTGCACTTGGAATGATAAAAAAATGTAACAAAACAACACATTGAAAGAATCCTTGGAAACCCCAGCTTAAGAGATATACAAAAAATTGTCTTATTAAGTACAGCCCACACACTCAGGAAAACTTTATCTATGTAATGCTGGGGATGATAGGGAAGATAGAAAAACATGAAATGGAGCCATAACAACACGCCACTACCTGCCTTAGGTCTCCCCGCAGACTTGGTTGGTAGTGAGACCAAAGCAGAAATCGAAATATGATGAAAAATGACATAATAATAATAATAATAATAATAATAAGAAGAAGAAGAAGAAGAAGAAGAAGAAGAAGAAAAGAATTAGCAAAAAAAAAAAAAAAGAAAAGAATGGAGGAAACTATGGGGCATTAGAAAAAGAAAAAGAAGACGAAGGAGAAAAAATACGAAAAGAATTAGTAGGTGATTGGATTAATTTAATTTGTACGGCTTTTCAACATTTCGTGGATTAGTTAAAGCCGAATAATATTTTTACTATAAGAATAATTCCATACGCAAGTGAAGTTTGCACGAGCAACAGTATTTGAGAACAGCCATTATATTTCTAGTGACAAGAAGAAGAAGAAGAAGACGAAGAAGAAGAAGACGAAGAAGAAAAAGAAGAAGAAGACGAAGAAGAAGAAGAAGTCGAAGAAGACGAAGAAGAAGAAGAAGAAGAAGAAGAAGAAGAAGACGACGAAGAAGAAGACGAAGAAGAAGAAGACGAAGAAGAAAAAGAAGAAGAAGACGAAGAAGAAGACGTAGAAGAAGAAGAAGAAGAAGAAGAAGAAGAAGAAGAACGAAGAAGAAGAAGAAGAACGAAGAAGAAGAAGAAGAAGAAGAAGAAGAAGAAGAAGAAGAAGAAGAAGAAGAATATTTGATAAAACCGAAGCAAATATTATAGGAAATTTTTATGAATTTCTTTTTCTTTTTCTTTTTCTTTTTTTGTAAGTTAATTTTCTCGCCAGTGCATTTTGCATTATCAAATATTTTTAAGAATAACCGTCATACTTTCTTTACAATAATAATAATAATTAGGAGATTGAATGGATTAATTTATTTTTCACGATTTATCAAACCTTTATGGATTATTTAAAGCCGAAACATTTTTATTGCTGGAATAATTGTTTTTCGCGAGATAATTTTGAATTAATTTTGTTCTGAGAAAAATCATGATATTTCTAGTTACAAGAAGGTTGACTCAGTCAGATTTTAATGATTTTTTTTTTATTTTTATTCTTTTTTTATTTTAGAAACCTAAAAATATCTTCTAATTTTTTATTCAAAAATGTTTTGCTGAGAATAATTTTTTCCTTCATAAATGTGTTATGGTAATAATTTTTTCTTTAAAAATTTACTGTTGGTGATATTTTTTCTTTAAAATATATTTTTCTATAAAAATCTATTTTTATGTATATATTTCTATAAGTTTCATAGTATTTTGCCCCAATTTGGGGGTTAACTATTTGACCATAGCTGGGACCGTAACAGGTGCTACCACTCCGAGTCAGGGTAGACCGGAGAACAACAGCAATTAAGAGGTGGTCCCACGCTCCTCACAACCTTCTAATCAGAGGCCTTGCTGCCGGATGCAGTTTACCGTCATGCTCAGGACCAAAGAAAAAAGAAGAAAATACTAAGAAACATCCAAATAATAATAAGAGGCATAACAAAATGACGATCACAAAGACGACGAAGGGATACCAAAGTAGACTTTGCATTCTGTGTCACACCAGATCATCAGAGGACCTATTGTATCCGAGGGGTGACCTGGAATGTAGCCCTATGAATTTCAGGTGCAAAATCAGGTCTTACAGAAGGCCTTAGGTAAACAGATGGACGACCCGCCTGCGTTTAGAACGTGAACACGTAGGTGAAGTAATCAGAAGCAGACGAAAATCAATGCTGGTGTTCCTCACGGAAATCATCTCGGTTATGTCGCCTTTCTGCTCGGTATTAATAATCTGCTGAAGCGTATAGTCTGATTTTCAGTGAATGTCTACGTGGATACAACCATTTATCGATGTATATCCAAGTATCTGGATGGTCTGAACCTGGAAGCTCATCTATACTCAGACCTAGCCCAGGTGGCTCAATGGGGGAAAGACTGGCGTGTAAAATCCAATATGTCCAAAGAAAACTAGTAATGTACCGCTACCACCATCACCACCACCACAACCACAACAACAACAACAACAACAACAACAAGGAGAGCTTAAACTTCCACTCATGATTGACTAACATTATAGCCCGGCGTTGCTCGGGTGTAATGAAAGCTTTAAATCTAATCCATGGTCCTGGAGCTCAGGCTCAGCCTAAAGAATATTTGTGTGAAGTTTGGTGAGAATCGGATAAAAATTGTGTATTTGTATAAAGGACATACAGACAGATAAACAGACACACACACAAACATCTTGCCTGTTATATACATATTATCGATTTTTTGCACTATTGTAAGAACTGCAACCTTGAAATTTCTGAATATCGTTTCTTATGTCTTTGTCTATAAGTGTATGAACTTTGATTAAAATCGGACCACTCCTTCTATAACCCCATTTTTTCGATTATCGATATTTATCGGAGGTACCTCGACACAAAAGCTAGCTAAGACACTCGCAGACGCTTATAGTACAACTGTGTAAATTTTCAAGAAAATCGGTTCAGCCGTTTCGGAGTCTTTAGGTAACGAAAACACACACACACACACACACACACACACACTGATTGTAGAAGAAGAAAGGAAAGGAGTTAATGGAAACGAAGAAAGATAAGTTAATAACAGATTAGGAATAGCAATGAATGAAGGAATAAAAGAGTATAAAAAAGTTTATTAAAAGAAGAAGAAGATCAAGAAGAGGATGATGAAGATGATGACTGATAAAACGAGCAGAAGCAGAAATCTTATTAAAAGAAGAAGATGATGATGACGATGATGGAAAGAAGAAGAAGAAGTAAAAGAGGAAGATGATGATGATAATGATGATAATGGAAAGAAGAAGAATTAGTAAAAGAAGAGGATGATGATAATGATGATGATGGAAAGAAAAAGAAGACGTAAAAGAAGAAGATAATGATGATGATGATGGAAAGAAGAAGTAAAAGAAGAAGATGACGATGATGATGATGATGAAAGAAGAAGTAAAAGATGAAGAAGATGATGATGATGATGGAAAGAAGAAAAAGAAGAAGAAGAAGAAGAAGAAGAAGAAGAAGAAGAAGAAGAAGAAGAAAACATGTACTAGTGGATATAGGCATTGGTTACTTGACCCAAACTGACTTATCCCAAAGAGTAGTGAGTTTAATAGTAGAAGGATGATGGAAAAAAAAAAAGAAACAACAGAAATATTATACTCTTGGTTGGTATTATTGGTAATGCGAATCAAGTCATTAAGAATAGAAAGTCGAAAACGTCATGAACACAACTACTAGTCCGTACATTTCTCTACTGTTAATACTACTGCTACTACAACTGTAGTAGTAGTAGTAGCAGTAGTAATAATAATAATAAAATATTTATAATAATAATATAAAATAATAAAAATAAGTGAATAGAAGAAGTTATTTGCACTATTTATATTCGGATTATTGTCCTTATCATTGCTGTTGCTATCAAAAGGCTTTGGCTATTGTGTCCTTTCTTCGGCTGCATATCGATCTGAGGTCTACAGGAGTAGACAGTACTCGTTCCTCTGCCCATGTCTAGGGATACCTCGTCTAGTTCTTATTTTTAGTGCAGCTCATTTATTGCCCTCCGGTTTCTATTGTTTCCAAGTACACACTGTTCGGGGCAGGAATTGAACTCACAACCGTTATGTCACCAATTTCGGCACCGACGCTTTAATCCAAGGACAATTTGTTTTAGTGAACTTTGAGTCTGGCACCTAACCGTCCAAGCTGGTTAGTGACGAAAATGTTTTTGTTGATGCCGTTGTTGTTGCTGTTGTTGTTGAAGAAGAAGAAGAAGAAGAAGAAGAAGAAGAAGAAGAAAGAAATAAAGAAAGAAGAATGAAACAAAGAAGAAGAATTAGACGATGAAAAAGAAGAATTAGACGAAGAAGAAGAAGAGAAGAAGGAAATGAAGAAGAAAAATAATAATTATACGAAGAAGAAAGAAACGAACGAGAAAAAGCAAGCGACAAAAAAAAAAGAAAGAAAAAGGATGAAGAAAAAAGAAGAAAAAGAACAAGAAAGAGACTAAGAAGAAGGAGAAGAAAAAGAAGAAGAAAGAAAGAATAAGAATGGAATGATTATAAATGAATTATGGATTAAAAAGTCACATAGTTAAGAATGGACAAAAATACTCATTGAAGGAGAATGAAAAGAATGGATGAGTGATTGAATGAATATAAAATGCAGAAATAAGTTAATAGTAGAAGATGAAAAAAGATGAGAAGAAGAAGAAGAAGAAGAAGAAGAAGAAGAAGAAGAGATTAAACAGATAATAAAAAAGTTCGGAATAAAAAATACGATAAGAAAATGATAAAAGAATGATTACAATACGAGAAGAAGAAGAAGAAGAAGAAGAAGAAGAAGAAGAAGAAGAAGAAGAAGAAGAAGAAGTGTTAAAAGAAAAATAGAAAAGGTGGTAAAGGAAAAAATTATCGGATATGAGCACTCCTAGATGTGTGCGATGGACCGGTATGCCGTCGGCATCTCTGTAGAGCTCGCATTAGATAAAAAGAAAAGAGACGCTGCTTTTCTGTTCTGCATCCTGTTTGCGTAAAGTCTTTAGCCATAAGTATTTTCAGTGTCTGTTGTGCGCAGTCGCACACCAGTGCTAATATACAAGACCCAGCATGTCACAAATGAGCACTGAGGCAGATAATAAAATGAAATAAATACACCATTCATTCTGGCAAATCATTCTGCGTTGCTGAATATAAAAGAAAAGAAAACTTCTGCTTTCCCGCCTTTTTCCGCTATCATTGGCGCACTTTTTCCGCCATCTTCCATATCAGCCTGAGAGTCCCTTCTTCTTCTTCTTCTTCTTCTTCTTCTTCTTCTTCTTCTTCTTCTTCTTCTTCTTCTTTCTGTACTTGTTCCCCTACCGCTTTTGATCATTTTTTATTTTTTTTATTGTTCCTCTTTTTCTCTTCCTGATTTTCTTCTTCTTTTTCTTCTTCATCTTCTTCATCATTTTCTATTTTTGTTCTTATTCCAATTCTTTTTCCTTTTCTTTTCATTCTTCAACTTCTTCTCCATCCTCTACCTCCTCTTCTTCTGTTTTATCCTTCTCCTCTTCTTTTATTTCTTCCTCTTTGTCTTCTTCCTCTTTTCTTTCTCTTCTTCTTCTTCTTCTTTTTCTTCTTCTTTCTATTCTTCATTCTTCTCTTTCTCTTCCTTTCTTCTTCCTAATCTTCTTTTACTTATTTACTACTTTTACTTTATTTTTAATTTGAATTTTTTTTTCCTTTTAATTTTCTTACGTCATCTTCTTAATTGCTTTTAATGTTTCATTCAGTTTTACTTCTTTTTACTCCTTTCGTACTTTTCCTTCTTTTAGTATTTAAAACTTTTTTTTATTTCTATTTTAATTCTCTTCATTTTTCCTTCTTCCGTGTTTTAACCTTTTCTACCCTCAATACACATGTCTTTCTTCTTTTTCCTTTTTTGATTTTTCTTATAACTTTTTCTTTTTAATTATTTTCCTTTTCTTCTCTTCCTTATTTTAAATTGTTTTCCATTTTTTACTTCTATGACATATTGCCATTTCCTGTTTCTTAGTTTATAATTATTTATTTCATTCTTCTTCTTCTTCTTCTTCTTCTTCTTCTTCTTCTTCTTCTTCTTCTTCTTCTTCTATCCCGTTTAATTCTCATATTCTTTGTTGTCTTTCAATTTTTCTTTCCGCCTCCATTCCCTTCCTCATATCCTTCTTATTCTTTGTTTCATTCAAAATCATCTTTGTGTATCTCCTAAATTTATCTCAAAATTCCTGCTTTTATTTTTAAAAAATATATTTAAAATATAATCGTCTATCAATCGTCTATCATTTCTTTATCCTTTCTTTCCTCTTTCTTTGTCGTTCTTTTCGAATGAGCGAGAAATTTTCGTAAATAACCGTTACAAATGTCTATTTTAATATGGACATATGAGCGTATGTAAAATAAAATAAAATTAAATAAATTTTTTGTGGGGGATATTTTTAGGACCAATTGTTGTACCATTTGGGTCTGACGAGCCGCGATAATAACATCATGACGGGGTGAAATATGTATTACCCATTGTAATAATCTAAAATCTTTCAGAAATTATATTACTCTGTTAGATTAAATAAATGAATTTAACATTGTGTTTTCTTGAGTTCGTCTCTATCGGTGTTTACCTGGATTGTATACCAAGTGTGCTATGTTATATATATATATATATGCCACTGGTGCGCAGAGAGAAGAGAACATGTCACAGTAGGTATCAGAGAATGAGAAAGGACGGGTACATTGGTGTGAAGAGAGCTGCGTGAGAGGAAAGTGTAAAGTGAGAAGAAGGATGGGAATCAAGGAGATAAAAGATGACATTTGAGGTTGAATTTAAACTTTTGGAGATTGTAGCTGTCAGTGAAACAGAAAAATAAGGAAGCGTGTTCCACAGGCAGGAAGGTCAAGAAATGAAGCTGTTAGAGTAGGAGTTGTGGTTGCACTTCATTGTTTTCATGGTAAAAATAAACCTAATTCCTGAAAATCATGTGCTGATTTGCACAACTAAAATCTCGGAACATAGAAATTAGATAGAGAGAGATGTTGAATGTTTTTAGCCTTTTGGCGTGATGTCAAGTTTAGCAAGCGTGGCTACCCCATAAAATAATCCCTGAACAATGAGCTCGATCGTCTCTATGTGCTTCAGAGTTTCGGCCTTTTTTCGCATCTAACCTTCTCTTAGTTAATCGCTATAGATATTGATGTTTTTAATCAATTCACCCCAATACAATATAAGTCCTGAGCATGACGGTAAACTGCATCTGACAGCAAGGCCTCTGATTGGGAGATTGGGAAGAGAATGAACCAACTCTTAATTGATGGTGTGTCCAGGCCTACCATGAAAGTAGCGGTAGCACCTGTTAGCGTATCAGCTATGTGCAAATATTTTTTTTTTAATCATATCACCCCAAGCAAGGCGGTAACGCCCCTGATGTGCAGGGGGCTACGTGAGAGTGAAAAAATTTGGAAAAGAGAAAGCCGGAAACCACATCCTAAACAGGGAACAAGGGATGAGCCTCTACACCTGTCCAATAGACGTGGGTGGAGTGTGAACCGGGTGATAGTTTAGTCTATCTACTCCAATTGAAAAAAAAAAAATGAAAAAGAAAAAAAAAAGAAAAGTGAAAAGATTGGCAAAGAAAGCCGGAAACCACATCCTGAACAGGGAACAAGGGATGAGCCTCTACACCTGTACAATAGATGTGGGTGGAGTGTGAACCAGGGAAATAGCAGGTTGCAGTCCCCACAATAACGCAGAAAGTCGACAACATATGTATATAAAAGGCAAGATGTTTGTGTGTGTGTCTGTTTATCTGTCTGTATTTCCTTTATACAAATCCACAATTTTTATTCGATTCTCACCAAACTTCACACAAATATTATTTGGCTGAGTCATGGATCAGCCTCAAAGCCCCCACCACACTCAAGCAACGTCGGGCCACACCGCTAGTATATATATATCTATATATATATATATACACACACAGACACCCCCCCCCACACACATATAGAGCGCGATGGATAAATTGTCATCTAACTTATGTAAAAATGGAAATAACACCGACATTACGTCTTAACAGATATATTTTTGGTTGGGTGTTTTGTTTTTATGGCATGAGTTAACCCCCAAACTGGGGTCAAAGCACCGTGGAAGTATAAAAATACACTTTTTATAGAAATATATACATAAAAATAGATTATCATAGAAAAATATATACTTTTGAGGGAAAAATATTACCAGCAATATATTTTTGAGGAAAAAATTATTACCATAACACATTTTTATGGGAAAAAATTATTCTCAGCAAAATATTTTTGAATACAAAACTAGAAGACATTTTTAGTTTTCTAAAATAAAAAAGAATAAAAATAAAAAAAAAATGTCATTAAAATCTGACTAAATCAACCTTCTCGCTATAACCGAACATTAAAAAGAATATCTTAAAACCCCGCCTTTTTGGCATTAAATGACCCACAGATGTTGATATGCCGTTAAACAAAACTCAAACTCAGACACAATGGGTTATTGGAAGTGAAATATAATGAGAAAAACTTTCGAAGAACCTGAAACCCAATCCTAAACTGGATACAAAGGCTTAACTTTTACTTCTGTTCGAAAGATCGGGAAAGAGAGTGAAGAGTTTTTGATAGTTTTAAAATATAAATTCCATCTCTATTCTTAAAAATATCACTGGGGACATTTTCACACAATTAATAGTTTAATTTTATTTCTCTTATTTCTAAGCTATTCATGTTCCATATTGCAATCTGTTTTTATTGCTTTCTTCTTTTTCTTCTTTTTTATTTTTCTTCTTGTCTTTATTCCCAAATGTTCATTTTTAACGTTTTTCCTGTCATCTTTTCGTTCTAGATTCTCTTCTTCATCTTTTGCAACTGTCTTTCTCTCTTACTCCCCACCCCTCTCTCTCTCTCTCTCTGGTTCATGTATGACGGCAAACGGCATCCGGCAGCAAGGCCTCTGATTGGCAGGTTGTGCGGAGCATGGAACCACCTTTGCTGTTGTTCCCAGATCTACCCTGACCCGGAGTGGTAGCACCGGTTAGGGTATGGGCAAATAGTTAATCCCCCAACTCTGGTCAAAACACTATAAAGTATAAAAATACACTTTTATAAAAATATTTACATAACATATACTTTTATAGAAAAATATACATTTTTGAAGGAAAAATATTAATAACAATATATTATTGAAGGGAAACAAATATTACCATAACATTTTTTAAGGAAAAAAGAACAGGTGAAGAAGCTCATCCCTTGTTCCCTGATTAGGATGTGGTTTCCGGTTTTCTCTTTTCCAATCTTTTACTCTTTTCCATTCTTTTACTCTTTTTTTCTCAATTGGAGTAGATAGACTAAACTATCGTCCGGTTCACACTCCACCCACGTCTATTGAACAGGTGTAGAGGCCCATCCCTTGTTGCCTGGTTAGGATGTGGTTTCCGGTTTTCTCTTTTCCAATCTTTTACTCTTTTCCATTCTTTTACTCTTTTTTTTTCATTCAATTGGAGTAGATAGACTAAACTATCGCCCGGTTCACACTCCACCCACGTCTATTGAACAGGTGAATAAGCTCATCCCTTGTTGCCTGGTTAGGATGTGGTTTCCAGTTTTCTCTTTTCCAATCTTTTTAATCTTACGTAGCTCCCTACGCATCAGTGGCGTTACCGCCTTGCTTGGGGTGGTATGATTAAAATAAAAAAAGTCATCGCCATCATACATTTTTGAAGGAAAAATGTTTTACCGACAATACATTTTTAATATGAAACTAGAAGACATCTTCAGTTTATAAAATAAAAAAAATTAAAATAAAATTATTCATCAAAATCTGACTAAATCAACTTTCTAACTATAACTGAATATTTAAAAGAAAATACCATAAAACCCTACCTTTTTGGCATTAAATAACCCACATAGGTGTTGATATGCCATTAAACAAAACTGAAACTTAAACTCTATATCATTTTCCTTCTTCTTTTTATTTTAGAACTTCCTCCACATCTTTTAGATTTTTTTTTCTTTTTATCTAATTTTTTTTTTATTCCTACATATTCATCTTTTAATTTTTCCCCGGTATTTTTCTTTCATCTTTTACTACTGCTGTCTCTCTTTCTCTCAATTCATCTTTCTTTTCTTTTCTCTTCTCTTCTTTCTCTTTTGCAACTCCCTCCTTTCGTTCTTAATCTTCGCTGATAAATGGAACGAGAAGGGAGCACGGAACGAAGCTTCAGATGACGACATCCCGATTCAGGCAATGCGAACTGATTGGTCGTCCCCACGTTGCTGCCGGTGAAATCACGTCGCCAAATTCAACCGACGCATGAACTTATACATCTTTGCCTTGAGGAGGGGGCCTGTGGGTCAGTGATGCTTAATCGGAACAAGGCAGATAGATATTAGTTGCCTTCTCGATAATACTTTACCCATTTTCTTTGATAAAGAGATGAAGATTGTCGGGCTCTTCGAACGAAATGAAACTGTTGAGATCGTACGTGCAGCCAACGTATACTAATGGAAGTGTGGCGTTCACAGGTGAATGCGATTGTCACCCTGCTGAGAGGGATAAGATAAGTGTTAAGTTCAGGATTAGTACATTTTACGACATATCACTCTTGCTGGGCTAGACATTAGTTTATTTGTTACTATTATATATCTATCTAAACTTATTTATAAATGGAACTTTGTCTGTGTGTGTATGTGTGTGTGTGTGTGTGTGTGTCTGTGTGTTTGTGTGTCTGTGTATGTGTGTCCGTTACCTATAGACTCCGAAACGGCTGAACCGATTTTCTTGAAAATTTACACAGTTATACTATAAGCGTCTGCGGGTGTTCTTAGCTAGATTTTGTGTCGAGGTACCCCAGATAAATATCGAAAATCGATAATCGAAAAAATAGGCTTAAAGAAGAAGTGGGCCGATTTTAATCAAATTTGATACACTCATAGACAAAGACATGAGAAATGATATTCAGGAGTTTCAAGGTTGCAGTTCTTATAATAGTGTAGAAAATCGATAATATATATAAAAAAGGGAAGATGTTTGTGTGTGTGTGTGTGTGTGTGTGTGTGTGTGTATTAATCTGCCTGTATGTCTGTATTTTTTCAGCCCTTTTATTTTAGTTTTTTTCTTCAGGTTTGACACTAAGTAGGTATAATTGTAGTTCTTAGTCTCAGCCATGATACCATTTACTCAGAGGACTTATTTAGCCTTCAAAATTCAGTATACGACGAAAAAAACTTATTTGATATCGAAACCAGGAAATTAAAATTGGCCTTACATCTATTCATTTTTCTTTCAGTCTACGGTTTCGCTTTAACTAGAAACAAATATTGCTTTTTAGTCTTTCGTGTCAACGTCTAAAGAGTCTGAGCTCCAGGACCATGGATTAGTTTTAAAGCTTTCATTACACCCGAGCAACGCCGGGCTATACTGTTAGTAAGCTTATAAGTAAACACTCCTTGTTCCAGTATCTGTATCTGGAGATATTGGTCCTGCTTATACGTTGATCTATATGTCAACATTTTGCTTATACTTGAGTTTTTGGATAAAGTTATGGTGTATTTATAATTTAATCTATTAGTCATCTTATATTTGAGTTTGTAGATAAATATATATTGTGTTTATATCTGTGTCTAGAAACATTGATCCCATTTATACTTAGGTCTAAATGCAAACCATAATCATTTTTATACTTGAGACTATATGTAAAGCTTGGGTGTTTTTGTGTTTTACTCTATCAGCCATTTTATACTTGAGTCTGTAGATAAGTACATATTGCATTTATATCTGTGTCTTGAAACATTGGTACTGTTTATGCTTGGGTCTGTATGCAAATTATTTTCATTTTTATGCTGGGCTTTATAGGTAAAGCTTGGGCGTATTCATATTTAATCTGTTAGCCATTTTATACTTGAGTCTATGGATAGAGTTTTAGGGGTATTTATAATTTAGTCTATTAGTCTTTTTATACTTGATTCTAGATCAATACATGTTGTGTTTATATCTGTGTCTAGAAATCCGTTCATACTTGGGTCTATATGCAAACCATAATCATTTTTATACTTGAGATTATGGGTAAAGTTTAAGATGTTTATCTTTTAGTCTGATATCTTTTAGTGATACCAACCGTGCAAAAGCGAGCAAACCGGATGTTGGCTATATGCCGACCAGAAAGCTAATGAATAAAAAGTCGTCGTACGCAAGTGGCTCCGCGCAGATGTTCCGGTTGAAAAATAAAAATTAATCAAATATCAAATTACCATTTTTTATTTATCAGCCAATGGGAAGCCCGGAACCAAATACAAGGATGAAATGCGAAACGACCAGCGTTTTGAGCTAGAAAGAAAAATATAAATGCCGTGACAAAAGGCACCCAGACAGACAGATACAAACAGAGGAGAAGAGTGTAATTAGTTTCTTCCTCGACCATATGTCGAGCGGCTACTATGTTTGCCTCTTTTTCCTGCCCTGTTCTCGAAGTATTAACTGACCTTTTCCAAGACATTCCACAAAGCAACTTGCTAACCTACTGACCTTAGAAACGCCAACTTGATAATGAATATTAATCATACTACCAAGCTTTTTACCTTTCAGCGTTATATCTTCCTTGAAAATTCTTTTATCTCCTTCAGCTCCTTCTTATCCGCCATGAACTCTCTCTAACTTCGTTGGACCTTTATTCCAAGTATTGTTTTGATTGTAAAACATTGATTGAAATGTATATATGTATAAATGTTATTTTACCCTCAAAATTGCCTTTCTTGAATTTATAATCTTTTATGAATTATAGTGGGCTATCTTCCCACAAGGCCAAATTCCGTTAACATGCTACGGAATCTTACTACCCCTCACTACAAATGAAATAAGAGAAGAGATACCCGCTATATAGGTAAATATTAGTAATATTTATGTTTTAGCTTATAGATAAACACGTATATTATCTCTATTTGTGTCTGGAAAAAACTGGTCCCATTTATATTTTGGATTATATGCAAACCATAATCATGTTTATACTTGAGACTATGGGAATAGCTTTGGTGTATTTATATTTTATTTTATTAGTCATTTTATACTTGAGTCAAACAAATGGAAGAATATCCATTAAACTTAAACGCAAATACTCCCCCATCAAATACTCCCCAAAAGATATTCATCAAAAATACAGTAAAAATCAGCTACAGTTGCACTGAGAACATGAGTACAATAATAAATAAACAACACAATAAAAGATTACCCAGAAACCATCCGCACAAATCAAACCCAAACTACAGAACAACGAACGAATATCCCTAAAAGAGAACTGCCTGCAAAGCAATATAATATACCAAGCCATTTTAAAACAAACTAGCAGATAACGAAGAAAAACACACACACACATATATATATATATATATATATATATATATATATATATATATATATATAGGAATAGATGAAAAACCCTGGAAACAGAAATTAGGCACAGAAAACATCCTTTACAAATTGTAAATGCGCGAACAACACAATACTTTCTAAATATATATGCGAGCATAAAACAAATTACACTAAAAGTATAACAGAAAATAAGGCAAGCAATTTCAGCACACAACAAAACCCAAAAAACTGTAAACTCTGTAGAAGAAAATAGCTATAATTATGCTTCCCAGACCAAATTACTAAATAAACGATCAGAACTTATAAAAAACGTAGACACATAAACAAAAACGTGATTTAAAAATCGAAAAAATAATACCTTGTAAAATACTACAATGGAAATTGCAAATAAATACACTGTATATAACGCAGATAATGTAACGGACTTTTTTAAAAAGGCAATACTTTCAAGTAAACAAATACAATGATCAACACCCACAAAACAAAGAAAAATATAAATAAATAAAGTAAATAATAAAGAAAAAACTACGTATATGTAGTAATATATGCATCAACAATTATGAAGTAGTCAATAACATTGGTCAAGAAAAGAGCTAGTTATTTTCCGCTAACTAGAATATAGCCCGGCGTTGCTCGGGTGTAATGAAAGCTTTAAAACTAATCCATGGTCCTGGAACTCAGACTCTTTGGACGTTGGCACGAAAGACTAAAAAGCAATAGTTGTTTCCAGTTAGAGCGAAACCGTAGACTGAAAGAAAAATGAATGGATGTAAGTCAAATTTTGATTTCCTGGTATCGATATCAAATAAGTTTTTTTCGTCGTAAACTGAATATTGAAGACGAAATATGCCCTCTGAGTAAATGGTATCATGGCTGAGACTAAGAACTACAATTATACCTACTTAGAGTCAAACCCGACGCAAAAGCTAAAATAAAAGGGCTGAAAAAATACAGGCATACAGGCAGATAAACAGATACACACACAAACATCTTGCCTGTTATATATATATACATATATATATATATATTTATATATATATCGATTTTCTGCACTAATGTAAGAACTGCAACCTTGAAACTTCTGAATATCGTTCGTTATGTCTTTGTCTATGAGTGTATCAAATTTGATTAAAATCGGACCACTCCTTCTATAACACGATTTTTTCGATTATCGATTTTCGATTATTAATTTTCGATATTTATTGGAGGTACCTCGACACAAAACCTAGCTAAGAACACTCGCAGACGCTTATAGTACAACTGTATAATTTTCAAGAAAATCGGTTCAGCCGTTTCGAAGTCTATGGTAACGGACATACACACATGTCGTTTTATCATTTGCACACACACACTAATATTACCGGCTTATAAACACACACATGCATATATTTAACCACACATGATTTTGTACACATACATCTAAACATATATATATAAACGCATTTAAAATAAACATCTGTTTCTTGTATTACACGTTGCACACATACATATGCCCAGGGATACCCCGACCAAGTGTAATGGTTAGCAATCTCATCTCACTAGAACATATTACAACTGAGTAGTGAGTTTGATCCTCACTGGGTATCCCATACTTAAGGCCCTGTGCAACATCTAAGCGGCGCTTACTAAATCAATATACATATTATTTTGAGTACCTCGACCTGGTAGAATGGTTAGTAAGCTTGTCTCACAAGAAGTGAGTTCGATTCTCAATGGGTTCCCCATACTTTCAGCCTTGTGCCACATCTAAACTGCGCCTAGAACATTAACATACATATACACAGGCATAGAACTCCTAGATTTAAAATAATAATCTATTGCGTTATTACACCTGACAGGTATTTGACCAATGAAATCAAGCCTCAATTAACATTCCAATATACTGTCTCTTTTTTGTTTAAAATAAATTAAAAAATTCTTAAATCCGTGTCGTATTAACAAATCTCTAAAGAAACTTAATAAAGAGAAATATGTTAGATTAAAGGTACATTTACTAATTTTTCATTACTTATTCTATCATATTATACATACATACACACACACACACATATATATATACACACACACACACATATATATACACACACACACACACACACACACACACACACACACAGACACCCCCCCCACATATATATATATATATTAAAAAAGGATTAATTCAATGATGTTGAATGGCCATTTCAATATGAAGATCCCCACGGGGGATAACACATCACCTCAGCAACAGAAAAATCCTTTCAGAAACTGGAGAAAAATTAGTCTACTTTACCTTTTTAAATAGATTTGCAAAGAAATTAAAAAAGAAAATAAAAAGGAAAAATAAAGGAAAAGAAAAAGAAAAAGATAAAATAAAATAATATAATAATAAAAAATAAACAAGAAAAGAAAAATTGACATCGTCTGGGTTCGCAAAAGAAGGAAAGAATTGTAACTAAAAATTAACAGACAGCCGTGTTAAATCGACGTAAGGTTAAGCAACACGGAAAAAAGGTGGGAGATAAGAGACTTTAAAATTTTTTTTAAATATTACAGACGCTGGACAAATAAATAATAAATAATAAATAATAAATAAATAATAAATAAATAATATTTTTTAAAAAATTTTTCTTTCTTTTCTTTTCTTTTTCCCTCCCTTCCTTCCTTTATCTCCCACGTCGATTTAACACGGCTGTCTGTTAATTTTTAGTTACAATTCTTTCCTTCTTTTGCGAACCCAGACGATGTCAATTTTTCTTTTCTTGTTTATTTTTTATTATTATATTATTTTATTTTATCTTTTTCTTTTTCTTTTCCTTTATTTTTCCTTTTTATTTTCTTTTTTAATTTCTTTGCAAATCTATTTAAAAAGGTAAAGTAGACTAATTTTTCTCCAGTTTCTGAAAGGATTTTTCTGTTGCTGAGGTGATGTGTTATCCCCCGTGGGGATCTTCATATTGAAATGGCCATTCAACATCATTGAATTAATCCTTTTTCAATATATATTTGCTCTGTAATATTTTTTTACATGGAGCTCTCTTCCTGTATCATTTTTTAATATTAAAATAAAATTTTTAATATTAATTAAGATCGGGTTTTTGGAATTTACCTTCCTGCTTTTTTCCCTTGGATTGAAGTATCTGAATTAAAATATATATATAGTTACCGCAGACAGATCTGTTTCGCTGTATCACAGCTCATTAGAACGGTTAGATTCCGATTGCTTTTTAACCCAGGATTGAAACCCGACCAAATTGGCGTCAGTCGGCAATTCTACCTCTGAGCTATGGGCGCTCGGTAGAAGGAGGCAGTCTTTTTAGCGTGTATATTATCATTATACACGCCCAATAGCTGAGAGTGTTCTAATTCATTGCTGAATGAACGATGCGTAGATGCTAGAGTAGCTACTGTTTTTGAAAGTCTAACATTCTTTCAGAGTGCTCAATCAGGGTGTGAGAGCTTAAATCCGCAGACAGATCTGTTTAACTGTATCACAGCTCATCAGTACGGTTAGACAGCCGATTGCTTTTTAACCCAGGATATATATATGAAATGATTTTTTTAACATATTTTTTTATCGATACTCGTATTTAAGTAGATATTCTGTTTATAATGAAAGAGTATTATATATTTATTTCTAGCGGACTGATTATTTACGATAAATTTCTCTTACGAAAATGTTTGTCATTCGTTTAGACTGATCATCATTCGTGGTTGAGAGGTCTAAGACGAGCCAGATCCCTTGGTGGCTTCCCTTATATGGATAGGGGTCGCAGGCTCGAATCCTGCCGAAATATACTGTATAGTTATTGAAAAAAAAAACAGACTAACAACTCAAACACGAGTATCCATTGAAAACAATGTTCATATAAATGATATATATATATAACTCTCCTCTCTATATATAAATACATAGACTATATATATATATATATATATATATATATATATATAGAGAGAGAGAGAGAGAGAGAGATTGAAAGAGAGAGAGAGAGGGTTATGACAAGATCGACTAACGACGTAATAAATTTTTCTACGATATTTGAGATAGATGGCAGATGGGATGTGCGTTGTGGTGCACTGGATATCAACTCGGAACGACAAATCTAGAAGCCGAGTTCGAATTCCAGTTGAATTCCTTGCATTCACTTACGAACAAATACCCTTGGGAAAGGTATTTATCCGTCTCTTCCCCCCAGTTATGGTTTAATAATAGGACAAATTGGGTTCTATAACCTTGGCTAGCAACCAGTCTACTGCAGAAAGCAATGGCAACTTACTGCGGGATAATCTTCTGCCCAGTCCTGTCTCTTTCGAGACATGATCGCCTAAGCATGTGTCACGTATTCAACTTACTGACAGATCCTTTACCGGCTATCCATCGCAACATAACAAAAACGATATTTTATTTGAAGATAAGACGAAATAAAGTCACAAATGGATACATTTCTTTTTCAACAAGCACGAATGAAATTTGAAATAGCTATCTTTCTTTTTATCGGCTGCAGATGTTACCGTCAACCATTTGAATTCACTTTAGATGGATTTTTATTTCGTCTTTTTCTTCGTTTTATTGATATTATTCACCAGTTTTTACTTTTTCTTTACTTTTCCTTCTTCTTTATCCACATCTTCTTCATTTTCCACTTCTCCATTCTATTCACCTTCTTCTTCTTCTTCTTCTTCTTCTTCTTCTTCTTCTTACTATTATTATTATTATTATTATTATCCTCTGCCTTTTCCTTCTTCTTTATCCTCATCTTCTTCATTTTCCACTTCTCCATTCTATTCACCTTCTTCTTCTTCTTCTTCTTCTTCTTACTATTATTATTATTATTATTATTATTATTATTAGCCTCTGCCTTTTCTTTCTTCTTTATCCTCATCTTCTTCATTTTCCACTTCTGCATCCTATTCACCTTCTTCTTCTTCTTCTTCTTATTATTATTATTATTATTAGCCTCTGCCTTTTCCTTCTTCTTTATCCTCATCTTCTTCATTTTCCACTTCTCCATCCTATTCACTTCTTCTTCTTCTTCTTCTTCTTCTTCTTTTATTATTATTATTATTATTATTATTATTATTATTATTATTATTATTAACCTCTGCTTTTTCCTTCTTTTTTATCCTCATCTTCTTCATTTTCCACTTCTCCATCCTATTCACCTTCTTCTTCTTCTTCTTCTTCTTCTTATTATTATTATTATTATTATTATTAGCTTCTGCCTTTTCCTTCTTCTTTATCCTCATCTTCTTCATTTTCTGCTTCTATTATTATTAGTATTGTATCATTTCTCTTTCCGTCTCTCCCATGTTATTTATGTTTGTCGTTTCATTCTTCCTATTCTATCCACAACCATCTACCAATGTTGATGTTGTTTCTGCTACTTTCAACTAATCATCGATCTGCTTTTTCACTGCATCTTTTTACTCCTGACCCAATGAGGGAAAAAAAGAGATGCAAATAAAACAAATAATGAGTGAAAGAATCTGTTCAGAATTAAACAGACAAACTAAGCATTGACACAAAAAAAATCCATTATTAGTCTCAGACTTTTATGGCTAGTCCCATCAATCATCAGAATTAAATAAGATGTCCAAGTTATTCAGTCCTAAATTTGCAGCAGACGATAGACAACAGAGAGATTGAGGTAGAGAAACAGGCGATAGAAGCAGAGAGAAGGGGAAACAGAAACAGGAAGAGAGAAAGAAATAGGAAGGAAAAAAGAAATAGAAAGACAGAGGGAACTTTTGTCCTCCATTTTACGCGACATGCGTTTTGGCTATTTTATTTTTTTAAATTTATTTATATACATTTCGTATTTTCGTTTATTTTATTAAATAATATTCATCTTTAATCAACTCTTTTTGGTACTTTTATTTCTTGTACGAACATGTTTCATTTCGTTACATTCCGTGATTTGCTTTCACTGGGTTTTGTATTTGTTAATTGAATGGTGTTTTTATCATTTTAATTTTTTTTTTCTGCTCTCTTTTGTTAGTTTTCAGTTGTTTCTCCGCGTTTTATTTTCTCTTATTCGTCTGTTCGATTTGATTGTTTTATTTGTCCTCCTTAAGTGTTAATAAAAAAAAAAATGAGCGTAACGGATATGTTAGTCATTTGGGACCAAAATTCTTCTATCATTTTTTTTTTTTTTTGCCCCGGCCGATTTTATTTATTGCAGATTTTCTTTCTTTTTTTCTTTCTTTCTTTCATCATCATCATCATCATCATCATCATCATCATCATCATCATCATCATCAAAAAGACCGTAGTATATATATATATATATATATATATATATATATATATAATTTTTTTTCTAAACTATATACTGTTAAATATAAGAGACAATGAATGTCTATTATGTTTAATCATGTGCCGTTCTAAACATCGTATTTGGCTTTAATTTCAGGTGAAAATAAAGAAAAAATTCGCCAACATTTGGATAATTTTTTATTAAGTTGGTTCTAAGCTTTCGGCTCACATAAGCCATCTTCAGAAAGGTTACAAGGACATTAACATAAAAACATTCACGTTCAGCGACGATTTTATCTTGTGTTGACATAAAGCTTTGCTAGGCAACAATAACAGTTAACAGAAATAGCAAACGCAGTTCGTAAATTTCTAATGCGGTTCTATGATGTCACACCGCGTGAGAGTTCGAAATGATAACAAAACCATATATTTAAATGCAATGTAATGTGCTATGACCAGATTTAAATGTGATTTTATTAAGTGTGGATTGTTTGGATTTAATGTAGATGGCCTCCAATATCTGAAGGTTCATTTTACTGTGTGTATGAGTGAGGATTATTGCATCTGTCTGATAATACCTACATGACTATGTTTTTCTAAGAAATGTTGTTTAATTGTTTTCTCTGATCAAAAAGGTGACAGGTAAGTCTACGGGAGAGAGTGGTTGTAGTCAAACCAATATATATAAGCTTAGAACCAACTTAATAAAAAATTATTCAAATATTGGAGAATTTTTGTCTTTATTTTCACCTGAAATTAATGCCAAAGTACGATGTTTAGAATGGCTCATGATTAAACATAATAGACATTCATTGTCTCTTATATTTAACAGTATATGTTTAGAAAATTAATGCTGTTACGATACACTATATATATATATATATATATATATATGTGTGTGTGTGTGTGTGTGTGTGTGTGGGTGTGTCTTTTTAGGCAGCAAATTTTCTTTTAAACGTGTCAGATTAAAGAATTGCAAACATTATGTCTGCTTATTTTTAATGAAATCCGTTCATACTCACAGATAACCTTTCGCGTTTTTTCATGCTTTAAGACGTGCATGATCATGACATTACAACACATTAAAAATCCCATTTTGGATGATTTTCACGTTCTAATGAACGCTAGCAATTTGTCAACCGTTATATTTGAAGCACAAAAAATGTACAGTAATTTTTAGCAACACAGTTTTGCGGTTATTTTTTGTTACCATAACTCATACCCCTGAAGATGATCTCGGAAAGAAGTTGAAAGTGCTTGGGTACCTTAAGAAATGAATGATAACAACATCTGTCAACGTTACAGCTCATTGCTGACATTTTCAATTATAACGCGCGAAAGGTTATCCGTGAGTACGAACGAATTTTATTAAAAATAAGCAGACATAATGTTTGACATTTTTTTTAATCCGACATATATATAATGAACCTCCCAAATGTTTTGCCGCCATTTTTGACGGCAGAGGTACACTCGTTTAAAATAAAATCATGTCTAGAACGAACGATTCTAACAATGGGTAATGGATTTTAGCCAATCCTGATACAAGTTCAACATGGATGAAATTGTTTAGGTGTCGTGTTACTGTTATCGCTCTATTTCATTTACAGTTTGTTCTTTTCATTTTCATTCGGATGACGACCGACTTTAACTACGTTTCAAGCTGGTGCCACGTCATAAATTAGTGCTTATCACAAGAACCCGAATTAATGTAACGCGTCCGACGTTCTACATTTATATCCTTATGCCAGACTAAGCTATGCTTAGTACATACGGACGACACACCGCCCATGGGAGTAACGGCTAGTATTTTGCCTGTTTAGTTATTTAAATTTTTAAAAAATTATTCTATATTCGATGTTTAAATTTTTCGAATTATTTTCAACCTGCCCGTTTATTCCGATTCCAATCACCTCTTTCCTCATTTTGGACACGAAAACGAATTAATTTTGAATGACTGTTCCAACCGCCTCTTTTATTTGAATCAACCCATCTCTTCTGAACTTAAACTAACAAACTACAAAATTGTGGTGAAGTCGACATTCACACATTCTTATTTTTTGAAACCTTGTGCCAGACTAACCAAAAATTCGCAGATTACTAGGCTTGAAAAGTGGGTTCGAAGTTCCTCAGATAACTCTTTCCTGTAGACACGTTTCAGAACTAAGTTGAGTACTTTACATACATAGACACACAGTCACAGGCTTGCACAAACATAAACATCCCCAGGCATACGCATACACACACGCACATACATACACAATACATTTTTCAGGCCTGATGGAGAAGTCTGTTTGCTTGCAAGATCCTGATCGATAAATATATTTTAAAACTAACTTTCAGTAAATGCAAGGCTCAAGTAACATTCAAGGTAGATCTTTATTTAATGAGGTGTGTTATATGAAAGTAAAACGAGGAAGTATTCAGTGAAAATTATGCGGATGCAAAGGAGAGATGAGATTCGCCCAGAAATTAGAAAATGTTAAGATTGTAGTAACTGAGAAAGCACCCTCTCGGGAATCTGTTCCACAAAGTAGCGGTTCTTGGGAACAGTCTTTCTGAGTGAACTTGAACTTGCTCGGGTGAATTGGAGTCCCAGTAGACTTTCTTCTTACCAATGGAATACGGAGAGAATAAAGACGATACAACCCCGAGAAAGTAGAGAGGTGGGTTGTGGATGCTATGTTTACCATGGTATTCACTCAGTTAATCAGTTAAGTGCCATACCTGTTACACGCTTTAGGCGATCATGTCTCGAAAGAGACATGACTGACTGAGCAGAGGATTATCCCGCAGTAGGTTGCCATTGCTTTCTGCTGTAGACTGGTTGCCAGCCAATGCTATAGAACCAAATCTGTCCTATTATTTAGCCCTTAACTAGAGGGAGGAGATGAATTAATACCTTTCTCGAGGATATTTGAGCGGAAGTGTATGCAAGGAATTCAATTGGAGTTCGAACTCAGCTCCCTGATTTGTCGTTCCGAGTTGATATCCACTGCACCATAACGCACCATGGTAGTAGCGATGGCAAATAGGCTTGAGATGTTGTATCTGTAGGGTAAGAGGCTGCAGGGTGAAAAATAACTAATCTTCCGCGAGCTTCGTAAACTATTTTGAAGTCTGACAAGGCTGGGAAGTGAAGATTCGGTAGCAATATTCTAATTTCAATCTGGTCTTGCTTTTAAAAAAAATGGAGCATCGTAGGGTTTGAGTTTGATTTTGAGTTTTGTTTAACGACATATTTAATGCCAAAAGGTGGGGTTTTAAGTTTTGTTTTTTATTCTTCGGTTACTCGTAACGACAAATCGGGGTGCTGAGTTCGAATTTCAGTTGAATTCCTTGCATTCACTTACGCACAAATACCCTTGAGAAAAGTATTTATCCATCTCTTCCATCCAGTTATGGGTTAAATAATAGGACAGATTGGGTTCTATAGCCTTGGCTGGCAACCAGTCTACCGCAGAAAACAATCGCAACCTACTGCGGGATAATCTTCTGCCCAGTCAGTCATGTCTCTTCCGAGATATGATCGCTCAAAGCGTGTATCACGTCTGGCACTGAACTGATTGATTATAGTGAGAAGGTTGATTTAGTTAGATTTTAATGAATGTTTTTTGTTTTTATTCGTTTTTATTTTAGAAAACTGAAAATGTCTTCTGCTTTTTGTATTTAAAATGTCTTGCTGAGAATATTTTTTTCTTTCAAATGTGTTATGGCAGTAATTATTCTTCAAAAATGTATTGTTGGTAATTTTTTCCTTCAAAAATATGTATTTTCTATAAAAGTATATTTTTATGTATATATTTCTATAAAAGTGCATTTTTATACTTTCATCGTGTTTTGATCCCAGTTTGGGGGTTAAATATTGCCCATAGCTGGGACCCTAACAGGTGCTACAACTTTGAATCAGGGTGGACCTGGGAACAACAGCAATTAAGAAGTAGTTCCATGCTTCTCACAACCTCCCCATCAGAGGCCTTGCTGTCAGGTGCATTTTACCGTCATACCCAGAACCAGGAGCATGGGAGGCGATTTTCTAAGTGCCGCTTATATGTGGTACAAGGCCGAAGGTATGTGACACCCAGTGAGGATTGAACTTGTAACTGATTCTAGCGAGACGAGTTTTTTAAGCATTACACCGCACTCAGGTGCTCACCAGGAGTATGGTAGGAAAAGTCAGGTACTTTTAGACCATTTTTCCAGCCTCTTTAGCGATGGTTAGCATGCATCAATTTCACTTTAGGTCTAGGGTGAACTTGAGTCCCAGTAGATGTTCAAAGCAAGGGTGCTGATTGAGAATACTGTCGTTCATCAGACAAAGAGAAAATTCAGGATTTCAGGCATGATTGTTGCTGTACTGGAAGTTACAAGTGTTTTAAAGACAAGAAATGGAAAAGTTTCTAGAAACAGTAGGGCTTATATTGTAGAGTTTGGAGATTGCGGTAGACAATTCAGGAAAATATTTACTGAATACAGTTTCAGGGATAACGTCAAGTCTCTAAACTTTTTAGGGATCTAGTTTGGAGATTATAGCAAAAACCATTGACGGAGTTATGCCCATATGTTAAATGCCATACGGGATATAACGCTTGGGCGATCACGTCGCGAAAAAGACATGACTGACCGGACAGAAGATTTTCAAGCAGTAGGTTCACATTACTTTCTGCGGTAGATTGGCTGCCAAACCAAGGTTATAGAAGCCAGTCTGTTTTCATATTTAACCCATGGCTGAAAGGAGAAATGACAGATTAATGCCTTGCTCAAGGGTATTTGCGCGTAAGTGAATGCAACCAATTCAACTGGAATTCAAACTCTGCTCTCCGATTCTCGTTCCGAAGCGATATCCACTTCATCATAACGCTCATGCCCATATCACTTAGTAGAAATTCGGTTCCTTAGTGTAAATTAATGCAGAGATACAATTAATAGTGGTGTTGGAAGTTGAAAAAGCAGAATCTAAACTTATTTTATAAATGAAACTTTGTGTGTGTGTGTGTGTGTGTGTGTGTGTGTCTGAGTGTGTCCGTTACCTATAGATTCCGAAACGGCTGAACCGATTTTCTTGAAAATTTACACAGTTGTACTATAAGCGTCTGCGAGTGTTCTTAGCTAGGTTTTGTGTCGAGGTACCCCCAATAAATATCGAAAATCGATAATCGAAAAAATCGGTTTATAAAAGGAGTGGTCCGATTTTAATCAAATTTGATACGCTCATAGACAAAGACATAAGAAACTATATTCTGAAGTTTCAAGGTTGCAGGTCTTACAATAGTGCAGAAAATCGATAATATCTATATATAAAAGGTAAGATGTTTGTGTGTTTGTCTGTTTTTCTGTCTGTATGTCCTTTATACAAATCCACAATTTTTATCCCCAAACTTCAAAATTTGACTTACATCCATTCATTTTTCTTTCAGTCTACGGTTTCGCTTTAACTGGAAACAACTATTGCTTTTTAGTCTTTCGTGCCAACGTCCAAAGAGTGTGAGCTTCTAGACCATGGATTAGTTTTAAAGCTTTCATTACACCCGAGCAACGCCGGGCTATACTGCTAGTTGGATAATAGTTTTCATTTGATTTTAAACGATAGCTGAATAATTGTTAAAAAACAACAGTCAGTTTGTGCGGTCCTAAGACTATGACATATTCTTGGTATTAAAGAAGTTTCATTCGCGTATCCATCTAAATTTAAAGATTTCAGATTTTAAGATGCCATTTTTTCCCAAATATTATAGTTCACACTTCTTCTTCTTCTTCTTCTTCTTCTTCTTCTTCTTCTTCTTTTACTTCATGTGTCGTGTCCTTACAGGACGTAGGCGATCAAGGACTTCCACTTGGCTCTGTCTCGTGTCGCTCTCGATATTTTTTTCTCTTTGTATCTCTTCCAAGCCCCGCTCCGCCATCCATTTGCTCAGGCCTAACAAGGACGTCTTACGCTGCTTTCCCCTGTTTCTTCTTCCATTTATCTGACCTGTGAGTATCATGTTCTGCAGGTTTCCCTTCCTCATTACTCGTCCCAGGAACTTCATTTGTCTCTTCCTGATAATTGTTATCAGTTTTCTTCTCGTTTGCATCCTTTCCAACACCTCACCGGTGCTCTGTTCATGTTATCGTCAGCATCCTTCTGTAAAATCACAAGTCTACTGCCTCAAATCTCTTCCTCCTTGGTGAGATCATCGAGCGTTCTTCCATACAAAATGACAGATGTCACACAGCAATCCAGCACTCTTTTCTTAGTTTCTAATGACATTTTCCTGTTTTTCAGTACTCTGCTTAGCTTCTGAAATGCATCTTTGGCTATGCAAATGCATCTTTGGATCTCCATGTCGCATTTTCCATCCTCTGTTAAAATACATCTGCATTTATATTGCTCGTTCAGAGAGCATTCTGTTCATCAGTATCGCATTCCTCGTTCGTTCTTTAACGAATCCACATTGTTCCTGTCCTATCTCTGGGCCGATTCTGCTGCGCGATCTGTTCATCAGAATACAGATAATGAGTTTTGTTATGTAGCTCATTAAGCTGATTGTTCGATGGAGCTCATGTTCCTTTGCACCTGGCTTCTAAGGTAGCGTTATGAAGGTTGATCTGCTTAGCTCCTCCGGTATATTGTAGATTTCGTTTATTATTTCTGTTAGTCTGTCTCCGAAAAAGCTTTCTAGGGACAGCAACATACCTATTACAATCTCGTCTGATCCTGCTGCTTTGTTTCTTTTCAATTTGGCCATTGCCGATTCCACTTCGGTTTTTAATGTTTCTGGTCCATCAGTAATTTTGTGTATTGCTGGCTACTCTCTCTTGTCGTGGAAGAGATCTCCAATATACTCGCCCTATCTCAGAAGTATTTGTTTTCCTTTTTTGTAATATTAGTGTGCCATCATTTGCTTATATACATCCTGTTGTTGAGCATGTCCTTTGTCCTAGTAAAGCGTAAAAACTAAATTTTAAATTATTTTAAAACCTTTTTAAAGTTCTTTATTTGTTTTGCTATTTGATGGTCGGTTTAACCTAGGTTTCAGGGAGTCCGTAAGGATCAGATAATAATTTATATTGGTTAACGAGCCTTTATCTCAAGCAATGGTTTCCAAGGGAAGAAAGAAAAGAAAATCCATCCAGCCACTACTTACACTGCCGTCCGCTAGGTGTCTCTATACTTGTTGTTCGTTACATGTTTATGTTTTAAACGGGTCTCTACATGACCACCATCTTTTGCCACTCCATAAGAGCAAGTGATAATTCTCATTTTTAATTTATCTTTTGGCTTACGCCCAAGCAGACGACAATTCTACTCCTGCAGCTTCTTCTCTCGCACTTCCCACCTGTGAAACTCTCTCCCATATTCTTGCTTTCCTGACGGCTACAACCTCCAGAAATTTAAATGCAATGTCAATACGCATCTACTAACCACTGGACTCTAGCTCTCTCTCCCCCCTATATCCTTCCCTTTCTCTCCACCTATGTATCTGTCATCGCACCTGCATTCTCAGCTTTCTATTGCTCCTTTCTAACTAGTTTGTACTCCTCACTCTTTTTAATTAATCTTTTTACAGTTATGTAGCCCCCAGCTCATCAGTGGCATTTCTGGAGGTTGTAGCCGTCAGGAAAGCAAGAATACGGGAGTGAGTTCCACAGGCGGGAAGTGCGAGAGAAGAAGCTGCAGGAGTAGAATTGTCGTCTGCATTTGGCTAACCTGACTGTGAATGGGTGGGACCCAGTTGCCAGTCTGGTTGCACGGGTAAACACCTGTTGAGGAGGCATCAGTGACTTAAGCTCATCCGAGCAGAAGCCATGAAAATATTTATAGAAGAGACAGAGGGAGGCCACATTTCGACGATGGGAAAGTGGCTGCAGTCGAGTCGCCAGATCAGTACCTATCACATTACAGACTCTCCTTTGGAGCTTGTCAAGAACACTGAGGAGAACGGCAGGGGCACCTGACCATAAATGGCAGCAGTACTCCATGCACGGACGGATGGTTGACTTGTATATATGCAGGATGGATTCAGGTGGAAAAAACATCCTGGATCGACATAGTGACCCAACCTTCTTAGCAGTAGATTTTGCTATGGATTCAATATAGTGGTTCCATTTGAGGTCTGAGGACAGGGTAAGTCCGAGGAGGCGTAGAGTATTACTCTCCGGGAGAATCACCTGGTCCATGCTTATGGGAGGCAGAAGAGGTTGCCTGTAATGGTTGACAGACAACAGCTTGGTCTTAGAGAAATTGAAGTTGACAAGCCACTTCTTGCCCCAGTTCACCACAGAGTGTAGATCTCGCTCAAGGTCAGAAGCGAGTTTGTGTCTGTCCGCCACGACAGGTTTCTTACTGGAGCGGGAGTATATTGTAGTGTCATCTGCGTAGATGCCTACTTGGGACTTGATCTCATCTGGGAGGTCGTTGATGAAAATAAGGAAGAGCGTCGGGCCCAGGATAGAGCCCTGTGGGACACCAGCATTCGTGCTGTAGGACAAAGAGGCACGCCCATTCAGAACGACCTTCATTTTGCGGTTATTTAAGAAAGATTGGATTAGGTCAAGCAGGCGACCGGCAATACCATAACCGCGTAGTTTGAATAGGAGTCCAGGGTGCCAAACCATGTCGAAAGCCTTGGAGATGTCCAGAGCAACCGCGCGAGCCTCGTCAGACTCATCAAGGGCCTGTAGCATGTACTCCGTTACAGTTGTTAGCAGGTCGGCCGTGGACCTGTCAAAGCGGAATCCATATTGCCTGTCGGAGAACAGTTTGTAGGCGGTGAGATGATGAACTATTTCAGCATTGATTATAGCCTCGAATACTTTCCCGAATATCGGTAGAAAATTGATAGGGCGATAGTTGGATGGGTCCGAGGGTTCACCACAATTCTTAAAGACAGGAACGACTGAGGAGAATTTCCAGCATGCAGGAAAGCAGGAAGCAGAAAGGCAGTAGTTAAACAGTTTAGAGAGGACGGGGGAAAGTTCAGGGGCACACTTCTTAAGGACTATCACCGGGATTCCATCGTCTCCACACGCCTTATGGGGGTCGAGTTTTGAAATTACTCTGGATACTACTGTCGGGGTAATATATACGTCGTGCAGATTGGCCTCAGTTCTAATAGGGAAGTCGGGTGGTTGCACTCCGGACAAGTCGAATGTGGAGTTGGATGAGAATCTGCGGGCAAAGCACTCAGCTTTGTCCGCAGATGACGTGAGAACCTCAAATCCATGAATTAAAGGAGGTATTGAGGATTTCCTATTGTTGAGCACTCGTTTACAAATCCTCCAATAGTCCTTGGAGCCGAACTTGCGGTCAGCTATGTGCTGTCGCATTCTCTCAGCAAACAACTGTTTGGCGTCATTTAGAGTTCTCTTGCACTCATTGCGAGCAGATGTGAACAGGCGCCTATTGTGATCAGTTGACTGTCTCCGGAATAGACGGAAGTAATGGTTCCTGTGGGCAATGGCGGCTGAGCAGGCCGGAGAGAACCACGGAGAGGAATGAGGTTTTAAGTTATACTTCCTGGTGGGTATGAAGGCATCAATGCCAGCTTTCACCCATGACGCGACCTCAGAGGCACAGTCATCAACTGATAGGTCAAACACTTTTCCCCAAGGGACGTCGCAGAGGAAATCGCGAAAGGCATCCCAGTCAGCTTTTTGGTAGAGGTAGGAGGTTCTATAAGTAGGGGGCTCCTGGGGGGAGTGAGATTGGAAAGAAATACTGAGGGAGACTATAGCGAGGTCGGAGTTGCCGAGAGGGCAAAGCTGCGAGACTCGACAGGCGTCAG
Organism: Ascarosepion bandense; assembly: GCA_037127315.1. Taxonomy (NCBI): domain Eukaryota; kingdom Metazoa; phylum Mollusca; class Cephalopoda; order Sepiida; family Sepiidae; genus Ascarosepion; species Ascarosepion bandense. Next base: position 1,261,674 of record JBBBDQ010001775.1, read on the forward strand.
GCGCAGAGGTGAAACATATATCTAGCAGTGAGGAATGTTGAGTATAATATGTTACTTCACTAAATTAAACGGAATAACTTTTCATTTATAGTTATGGGGTTCTAGTCTATTCTTGCCCTCTTTTCCATTCTCAAGCTGTTAGAACACAAGAGCGGTTAATTTCAAAACAAATTTAAAGAGTTAATACTAACGTTAATACTAGCAGAACAGTATGATTTGTCCGCTCTGATTTTGTTCCTCTACAAAACTCTGTATGTGTCCTTTAAAAGCTAAAAAAAAAAAACACAGAGAGGTAAGTGCTGAAGATCAGATCTTATCAAAATCAGAGATTGATCAGTTTCATAAATTTTTGAAGCTTATATAAATGAGGTTGTAAGCCAATCAAAATTCAGAGGGAGGCCTTGACACCTTCTGCCCTCACCGTAGAATCGCCCCTGGTCAGTGGCTAAAGAGGTCCGTGACTCAAAATAATTGAGAACCACTTTTCTAAAGATAATAATCTTGCTCAAATGTCTGTCATTATGTTAGGAGTACCAGGGGGGGGCATTTGAGCAAAGAGAACCGTATTAAGGAAAATAGAAACCCAAAGAGAAATTATACTCAGAATCAGAAAGATTCAGTTGAAATAATTGGGAAACATAAAAGAAAAAAGGAGACTTGGAGACCTGGACACTCGCATGACACTCTGAAAGCGACGAGAGCAGAAGAAATCAAGCAATAAACTCCTTTGAAAACTTGGATAAGCAGAACAAGAAGCGGGATTTGTCTATACTTCTGACATGAGGTAGTATTTACACTATTTACATTGTCCTCATCTTCGTTGCCATTTTCGTGAAGTTTCGACCCGAACCCTTTATTACGGCTATTGGGGTATATCATTATCAAAGACACAGTGGATATAAGCGTTGGTTAGTTCCAGTGACTTGACCCAAAGAGTTGTGAGTTAAATATCATGTTACAGCAGTGGTGAACAAATAACTTAGAAAGTCGAGTTAAATGGAGATAATTCATGACTACCAGAAGTGGTATTGCACAAGGAATGAGAAAGCAAAGAGAATACTGGATTGTTATGTGATGTCTGTCATTCAATATGGCAGCGAATGCTGGACAATTTCACTAATGATGAAGGGAAGACTTGAAGCAACCAAAATGTGTTTCTACTGAAGGATGCTGGGGATACCATAGACTGAACATGTGTTTATCGACGAGGTTTTGGAATGGATGCAAATGAAAAGGAAACTATTACCTAACACCAGAATAAAACAGCTGAATTTTCTCGGACATGTACTGAGTGTAATGAGGAAGGAGGGCTCATAGAATCAGATACTTCCAGGTCAGGTAGAGGGAAAGAGACACAGGGGAAAACAACACGCAATATATTTGATGGTCTTGCGCAAATGGATAGAAGAGCGGGGTTTGGGTGGTGTAAGGGGAGAAAGCGTGTTAAGAGCTACTAGGAACAGGGAGATGTGGAAGGCCATGATTGCCTCCGCCCTGAAAGAACATGACAAAAGGAAGAAGAAGAAGAACAAGAAGAACAAGAAGAAGAAGAAACAAAACAAATGAAAAAAATAATAGAAAAGAAATTTTCGCGAGACATCTCGATATCGTTTGACTGCTTGCTCTAGAAACTCACATACTTTTTCATGACATATTTTGTCATATCTTAGCAGTCGTTTTAAAGTCTATAAAATACAAATCCTTTATCCTCTAACAATTAACTCAAACGAAAAAAGTAAAATTGCACACCCGAAAAAATGGATCAAAACGACTAAAAACATTTTGGAAAAACCCAGACCAAGGCAAATTTCACATATCAGTGTGAAAAGTAAGATTCTGGATTCTGATTGGATAGGAAATAGCAAATTCATCTATGACCCTAGTCAAGTTTTTCCACACCTAGAAAATGGGTATGCTGTTCGGAGCTGATCAAAAGACAAATTAATTACTTATTCACGTGTCTTGACCGGTCAAATCAGTCCGACATGGGAACGAATCTGAAGTGCCTCGACGCAATATAAGGAATAAATTTCAAGAAGCCGACCCGGACGTAAGGGCGCGTCATACACTCGTTTTTCCTCTCCTTCCAATTTTTCTTTCTTCGTCTTCACCCTCACACCGTCAAAGAAAACAGCCACAACACGATACTTCAACTGACTTCGATAAGTAAAATCTCTTTTATTGTCTGACTTTTCTTTTCACTTTTTCTCCGGCTATAAAAATGAAAAGATCACAGACTTTTATTAGCAACCTTTTTAATCTTTTTACATACACGCATTCTGCTACTATCGACCATGAACTTTTATAAAATTCTATAGGACATTTAAAGACTTACATTTCTCTTTCAACAATTAACTACATGCATTTTCTCAATGAACATTTTATTTTTCTTCTTACAATTTTGTTATTCTGTACCAACGAAATATTTTATCGTTCCACATTTCAATATCCAACCTTCAACCTTCTGATATTTTAAATTGTTGGGATTTTGGTCGTGTTTAGCACAGGGCCAATTTTACAAGCATCACCGAGACACCTACAAGTCCACTATGTGGGAACTGTATCTTCTTTCACTTTTATTTTTTAACCAGAAGCCATAAAAAAATAATATTTCAAACAGTAAAATCGATTCTCAGTTTATTTTTAAGCAAATTAAGATAGAAATAAAACCAAAAACCGCAATTAAATTTATAACGCAAGGTGATATAACAATAGCATTGTTATTTCCTTACCGGCTCCCATATTATCAAAAAAAATTCTGTATTGTTTTTCTTTTCTATAATACGAATGAGAATTAGAGATTTTTTTTTAAAATTACATTTTATTAAAATTTTGGGAACAAAGAAATAAAAAAAAATGAGATTTACTGATTAAAATGATTTAATGTGAATTTTACATCTCTTTATTCAGAGCGTTACGCTTCAAAATCATTATTTCATTAATGGTTGGCTGCGGTCTTTTTTTTTTCCAAAGGATTACAGTAATACTGTGCAAGGGTTATTGCCCTTGACAACCTTCTCGATTTCTTCTCGTATCTTGGCTACTCTATCTATTCTTTTTTTTCTGGAACGCTGCTGATTTATGTCTTTCAGGGTCGACGCAATGTGAAACTCCTTTTTTTTTCTAAATTTGAATAACTGATATTTGGCGCATTTTCTCTCACTTTACCTTTAGCATTAAAATAAAATAGAAAAAAGTGTTTGGGGAGAGATCACGGTAGCAACTTTTGTCGTTTGTACTGTTGTCTGACGAAAAAAACCATAACAATAATGATAAGCAGACAGATAATGTCAAAATATGCTTCTGTGTTTTCCTTTCATTCTCTCTCTCTTTTTTTTTTTTTTTGTCTCGTTCTTATTCTTTGACTGGTTCCATTCATTGTTACCCCTTTATTTCAAACTTCTCTCATTCGCTTACTTTCTTTAGTTCTTTGTTTTGTTTTGTTTTCTTTGTTTATTTGTTTCTTTCTTTATCGAAAGTCATCATCTTTCCTTTTCGTTTTTCATTTTGTATAATCTCTTTCTATTTCTTTCTTTATTTCTAATAAGCTCTCTGCCTTCCATTTTTCTTTCTTTCTTTCTTTCTTTAAAACTTTGGTTTTTAATTATTTTCTTCCTACCAATTTTTTTTTTTTTCGTTCTTTCCCTTTAAAATTCTTTTTTTCTTTCTCGGAGGTTGATTTCATAGCCTCTTTCTTTTTCTATCCTCTATTTCTTTATCTATTTTTATAATGTAACTTCTTGCTTTGTTTCTTTCTTTTACTCATTGAATTCTTTTTTTTTTCCTATTTTATTCGTCTTTGGTTTCTAAAAATGTTACTTTTTTCTTTCGTTCTTTCTTCATTCTTTTTTTTTTTTTTGTTATCGAAAGTTTGCATATCTCTCTTTTTCTATACTCTGTTTTTCCCTATTTTCTTGTTATTTTCTCATAATTTCCTTGTTTTTTTGTTTCTGTCTTTCATTTCAGTCTATTTTTGCTATCTGTTTTTTATTGTCTTTCCTTGGTTTTCTAAATTCTTTTTTTCTTTCAATCTTTCTTTTTCCTTCTTTCTTTCTTTATTTTTTCTTTCTTTCTTTTTCTTTCTTTGTTTCTTTTCCTTTAAATTCGTTTTTTAGTTTTAGTCTCTTTCGATCCTTTTTTCTTTTTTTGCAGCATTCATTTGGTTCCAGAAGTCTCGTTTTCTTTCTTTGTTTTTCTTTTTCGTAAATTCTATTTCATTTTCATTTATTTTTATTTTTAACTTTTTTGTATTTTTGTCTTTAATTTCTATGTATTTTCTTTCAATCTATTTTTCTTTCTTCGTCTTATTTCGGTTTCCAAAATTATTTCTTTCTTTCTCGAAGGCAGAGTTCTCACCTTTGCTCCTTTCTTTAAGACTGGGTTGATTTTCTCGTTAATTTTTTCACGAAGACAGAGTTCTTATCGTCTTTCTTTCTTTTTTTCTTTCTTTCTTTCTTTCTTTCTTTCTTTTTACCCTTTCATTTTCTTTCTTTTTACCCTTTCATTTTCTTTCTTTCTTTTTCTTTCTTTCTTTTAACCTTTCATTTTCTTTCTTTCTTTCTTTCTTTCTTTCTTTCTTTTACCCATTCATTTTCTTTCTTTCTCTCTTTTTTCTTTCTTGTACCCTTTCATTTTCTTTCTTTCTTTCTTTCTTTTTCTTTCTTTCTTTTACCTTTTCATTTTCTTTCTTTCTTTTTCTTTCTTTGTTTCTTTTCCCTTTCATTTTCTTTCTTTCTTTCTTTCATTCTTTCATTCTTTCTTTCTTTCTTTCTTTTACCCTTTCATTTTCTTTCTTTCTTTTTCTTTCGGAATTTTCATTTTCCACGATTTCATTACTTTATTTTTTTACTTACAGCTTGTTCCACACACACACACACACACACATATATATATATGTATGTATGTATGTATGTATGTATGTATAGCGAACTAATCTCTTGATGTTTTGACGCACAAGGGTCTTAAAGAATTCAATTTTTGAACTGAACCTCTAGCCAGATTATCTACATATGTGATTTAATACCGGATGTGTGTTGTGGTGCAATGGATATCGACTCGGAACGACAAATCAGAAAGCCGAGTTTGAATTCCAGTTGAATTCCTTGTATTCACTTACGCACAAATACCCTTGGGAAAGTTATTAATCCGTCTCTTCCCTCCAGTTATGGTTTAATGTTGTGGACCAAGAATAGGTCCGAAAGACAATTCGAACTCGGTTATTAGTGAAACACATATATTTAACGAAAGAACAATTACAAAGAGTATTACACGTCAGTCGGACTGCCAAGTATTAGACTGGGGTGACTCAACCCAACCCAACTCCACCCCGAGAGGCATATTCTCCCGGTATTCATAATAAAAGGAAGAGTTCATTATAGTCCAAAACGGGTAGGTCCCATAACAGTTAAATAATAGGACAGATTGGGTTCTATAGCCTTGGCTGGCAACCAGTCTATTGCAGAAAGCAATGTCAACCTACTGCGGGATAATATTCTGTCAAATCAGTCATGTCTCTTTCGAGACATGATCGTCCAAAGCGTGTATCCCGTATGGCACTTAACTGATTTAATTCTACTCATGAAGCCCTGTTCAGAACCAGTCACATCTTACGTAAAAAGTGATAACAAAGAAATGCGTACGACGAAGTGATCTAACCTTCCTAGCAGTAGGGGCAGCTATTAGTTTAATGTAGTCATTCCATTTGAGGTTATTTGAGAGAGTGAAGGTGCAGTGTGTTGCTCTCTAGGAGACCATCGTTATCCATTCTAGTGGTAGGAAGGAAAATTTCCCTATGGTGCTTTAAGGAAAGTAGCTTCGTTTTGGAGGCATTGAAATTGACGGCCCATTCCCTACCCCATTCAATCACAGATTGGAGGCTCTTTTGACGTACAGCAGCCAGAAAAATCGTACGACCTAGGATAGAGCCCGCGTTTGTATCAAAGCATCTAGAAGCTTGCTAATTCAAAACAGTCTTTCACTTCACGATCTGATAGGAACGATTGGATTAAATCAAACAGTCGTCCAGAAAACCCGTAGCTCTGAAGCTTGCACTGAAAGCCAGCACACCAAATCCTGTCAAATGTTTCGAGGTACCAAGAACAACAGCTCGAGCTTCGCTGTTTTATGAAGAGTCTGGTATATATTAAGTGTCGGTCGTTAGCACATCAGCAGTAGACCTGACGAAAACGAAAGCAATATTGTTCATCAGAAAGAAGGTTGTGAGATGACTATTTTAGCATTGATTATAGCCTCAAATACTTTGCCAAAAAGACATAAGAGTCTAATAGGGCAATAATTATAGAAGTCAGAGGACTCCCAAGAGTTCTTAAAAGCAGGAACTACAGAGGAGGACTTCCAACAAGCAGAAAATCAGTAAGCAGTGAGACAATAGTTATAGAATTTGGAGAGGACTGAAGCCAGATCAAGGGTACATTTCTTCAGGTCGATTTTTGTTTCTTAATACATTGCTTAGTTTTTGGAATGCATCTTTCGCCATTCCAATGCGCCATCGAAGGTTAGTGTCGCAGTTTCAATCCTATGTTCAAACAATTCCTAGATATTTAAATCGTTGTATTAGTTTGATTTCGGTATTTGTTTATATTTCTGAGGTGAGGTATTGCCATTATTTACATTGTTTGGACTGTTTTCCTCATGTTTATTGTCATATTCGCAATGTTTCCGCCGTTGTATGCTTCGACCTTCTTCAGGTGACTGGAATTTTAAACCAAACGTTTATTTCAATTACTGGGAGTAGATTGTTCTCGTTCCATGTGTTATGTCACTTCTGGATGTCTTAGTTATATCCAGTTAACTCAACTCAACTCTCTAAAATTCTTTTGTTCATCACTCCTATCGCCAGGTAAATATATAATTAAAAATGTTCCGAAAATTGCGGTGTATAAGTCGAATTTTCAGACTTAAATAGTATTTTCAAAAGTAGGGATTGACTTATATGACGGGTATAACAATGCAGAACTTCACCATCGAGATGCAAACAAGCGGGAAAGCATTCTTAAGAATTATTTTACACTATTTACCGTACCTCTAAGAAATATATCCCACTAAAATTTTTGATTAGTGAACATATTTTGCATATTAACACATAAATTAATATAAAACTCTCTCTACTATAAAAAATATTGTTGTATATATATATATATATATATATATATATATATATATATATATATATATAAGATTTTAGATATTCTACAATTTCATGCGTAATACGTATTTCGCCGCTGACCTGAGAAATGAAAATTAACGTCATATATATTATTTTAACTATGTTTATAATATATTACTACTAGTGGTTATATTTTAATTTGTATTAAGAAGTATGATTTATAATTTATTTTTTCCGTAAATATATCCTATTGTAGGTATAACTAAATTTAATGTAAATTTCCTTGTCATGTTTTTCTAAAAATGCAGATAATTGTAATAGACGTTAGTGTCGATCTAAGACGTTTATTTTTAATTCCTTTCTATCTATACGGTTCGTTCTCATTCTATATCTTTGGTTTTTCTCTTCTCTATTTTAAGTTTTTATTTTTCTAGTTTTTCTATTTTTTCTATTTAATTATAATTTTTGTTTTCTTTTAAAAGTTTTAATTATTTTAACTGTATTTATAAAATAATACTAATAGAGGTTGTATTTTAATTTGTATTAAAAATTATGATTTACAGTTTATTTTTTAGCGGAAATATATTCCATTATATTTAAAACTAAATTTCAATGTTAAATTTCCATGTCATGTTTTTGTAAGAGAACATATGGGTTGCAATAGACGCTGTGCCGATATATGATGTTAATTTTGATTTCTCTGTATACTGCTCGTTCTCTTTCCATTTCTATGTCTTTCTTTTTCTTTCTCTTCTTTCCATTTAGCAATTATCTATATTTTTCTTTTTTTTTTCTCTCTTTGTGTTTTTTTTTTTTTTTGAATGAGCGAGGAATGCTTTTTTTGTAAATTACCGTTACAAATGTCTATTCTCAGTATGGACACCTGAGCGTGAATATGTAATGATTTTCGGGAATATTTTGAAGATTAACTGTTGTATCATTTGGGTCTGACGAGCCGCAAGGTCATCATCAGCGTCGAAATACATATTGCCTATGAAATTGTAGAATATCTAAAAAAATTTCTAAATTATATCACTCTGTTAAATTAAATAAATTAATTTAAAATTTAGTTCTTTTGAGTTCGTCTATATCGGAATTTACCTGACTAATATACCAAGTATTTTACGTTATATATATATATATATATATCCCTCCTGTCATGCTCAGGGAGAGAAGGAGAGAAAGAAAGTGGCGAGGAGCATCGGCTCAGATCATTCTTTTTATTACCAGTTATTAAAACTTACTACTAGTTATGAAAGCTCTTGGCGCATGTTTGCTCTTTAATAATACCTTATTTTATTTTGACCAATAATTATGATGTTGAGTAGAGAAATATATATATATATATATATATATATATATATATATATATATATATGCTCTCTCTATTATAATAAACACCGTTGTGTATTCATTTGTATATATATATATATATATATATGCGGATGACTATACTATTTACGCTCTCACACCCTGATTGAGCACTCTGGAAGAGTGGTAGACTTTGTAAACAGTAGCTACTCCGGCATTTACGCACCGCTCATTCGATAATGGATTGGAGCACACTAGCTACTGGGCGTGTTTATACGCGCTAAAAAGCCTGCCTTATTCTACTGGAAGCTCGTGGCCTAGAGGTGGAATCGCCGACTGACACCGGTTCGGTCGGGTTTTAATCCTGGGTTAGGAAGCGACCGGAGTCTAAGCCGTACTGATGAGCTGTAATACAGCGAAACAGATCTGTCTGCGGATGACTATAGTATATAATATATATATATATATATATATATATATATTAATGCATGTTTAATTAAATAATTTAGACAAGTTTTGTCTATTTTATGTAAAATTTGTTCGTATTCTCTGATAAGCTTATAGCATTATCATTAAATGAAACAAGAAAATTACAACATTGATACATGTTTTTTTTAATAATCCAATCTAAGCTTTCGGCTTACATGAGCCATTTTCAAAGATGTCAAATTACATTATATATTATAAACACGGACAAACCATAATGACAAACTGTTTTTGTTTACACGGAAGATTTCCAAGCAACAACAAACTCGTACATTTAAGACGCTGTAAGTGAATGTCGCATCACAGCTCATGACGCTACACATAACCAATCAAGTGTGAAAACAAGAAATATTAAGTATGGGAGGCCATTGAAATAAACCAATGGCTTCTGTTATTAATTGTAGGCATTTAAGGATATTTGTGGAGATTTCATAGAAAGAATTATGCGTATTTTTTTTTCGTTCATTGCGATGTTGGTTTTTACTTTTCGTAACCGGGGAGAAAATATAAATGTTGAGTCAAGTATAATATTTTTTCCAAATGAGTGTCTAAAAATCTGTGAGCGTCTTTAATCTGGGTGACAGAGACATTTTGGCTCCACTTTGAAGCGTTAATTAAACTAATGTTTACACTCACTGGGACGGTAAAAGCGAGACAGGAGCTTCTCAATCTAAATTCCATTTGTTAGATCTTACTTTGATGATTGCGGAATGTCACTGTCTTTTGTTTAACCACACATTTCGACGTAAATCAAGCGACATGCATAAGACCAAAGAGTTCAGTAATGTCAGTGTAGGTCATTCTAAGTAATTTGTGAATCTTCAATGGCCTACTTTTGGAGTGTAAAAGGAATCAGATTTCCTTTTCTTTATTTGAAGGAACACGTTGCAATACGAGATTTTTAATTTTAATCGACCGCGGGAAGTATAGCAATAAACTTTAATCGCCCAATTAAGTTTTTAATCGACTGAGTCGATCGGGTGAGTGAAATCTCAAAGGATATATATATATATATATATATATATCTTCACAGCTTATATACAACACGTTAAAATTCCCTTTTTCTGGTTCTGTGTGCCTATGGCTTAGTGGGGTAGCGACTCAGACTGACACCAAATCGGTTGAGTTTCGATCCCGACCAGAAGCAAGTGGATGTGTCTAGCCCCACTGTTGAGCTGTGATACAGCGAAACAGGCTTGGATGACTAATAGATATGAATAATATTTTTATGGACGTGCGTATTCCATATGCATATTTAGCAATTCACATAACTCTCTCTCTCTCTCTCTGTATATATATATATATATATATATATATATCAATCATCAATTTCTCTTTTATGGTAGTTTCGTTAAAAATGCAATCGTGTTCGGGGACAACTCTAGATACATGCATGAAATAATCTATATATTTAGTTAAAAGTAAAATAAAATTCATCCTCAATAATTGCTAAAATTATAGCCGAAAGCGCTTGGATAAAAAAAAAATCATTGGGATAATTTTTGTATTTTATGTCCTGAAAAGTTAATAAATGAAAAATAATTGTAACCACAGTACCTTGTCTGTCATTTTTAACGAAAGCTGCATATATATATATAGTCATCCGCAGACAGATCTGTTTCGCTGTATCATAGCTCATCAGTATGGTTAGACAGCCGATTGCTTTTTACCCAGGATTAAAACCCAACCGAATTGGCGTCAGTCGGCGATTCTACCTCTGAGCTATGGGCGCTCGGTAGAAGGCGGCGGACATTTTAGCGTGTATATTATCATTATACGCGCCCACTAGCTGAATGTGTTCTAATTCATTGCTGAATGAACGATGCGTAGATACTAAAGTAGCTACTGTTTTTGAAAGTCAACCATTCTACTAGAGTGCTGAATCAGGGTGTGACAGCGTAAATAGTCATCCGCAGACAGATCTGTTTCGCTGTATCACAGCTCATCAGTAAGAATAGACAGCCGATTGCTTTTTACCCAGGATTAAAACCCGTTGTTTACGTGTTTGTGTGTATGTGCGCGAATTTTGTTGTTGAATGTGTGCTTGTACATTTCCGTGTATGTGTGTGTGTGTGTGTGTGTGTTAATTAGTGGTGTTCATATTTATTCGATTTTGTTCGAATTTGTGTATCTGTGAATGTGCGAATATATGCATTTTCGTTTGTAGGTATGCGTGTTCGTGTACGCATAGGTGTTTATACTTGCGTTTGTATATGTGCCCGCATGTGTATGCGTGTGTGTGTGAATATTTGCATCCATTCTCAGAACCGTATGCGTAAATACAATCGGTTTCCCGTTCCAATCGCCATCTATGCACGCCTTTTTCAGTCGACATCAGTCCTTTTATGTTTTAAGACAAAAAATGTGGCGATCTTAACACTCGGGACCATTAATCTAGTCCACAGTTTTTGGGCGTCTAAGAGCAAAACGGCGCAATTCTGTAGAGCGGCCCGTTAGGATAAAGGGTGTTCCGTTATCATCAGTCTCTTGTCACGTCTACTGCCAACATGGGGGTCACTATTCTAACACGACCCTAACGAATCACTTGGAAACCATTCACTTTATCTGGTGAGTTGATCGTCCTCGTTTGCCAAGAGAATAAAGAAGGGTCCTTATAAAAATCAATTGTACTGTATGAATTGTACTTTTTTTATTTTAATTTCTGTAAAGCCCTGATATTTAGTGGGAAAATGTTTGAAAGAAGTCCCCTTTCCCAGCTACAGCTTTCTGAATTTTTTTTCCATTGTGCATTATCAGTTTATTCATTTGTTTGTTTTTTTCGTAAAAATTAAAAAGGAGTACCTGACAGGGCATTGTTCTGTCAATCCATCACCTGCCAAATGAAATGGTTAGAAATCACACGTATGTACGAATACATACGCTAGCATCTTTCTGCGCTCGTGTGAGTGTATGAGATAGATAGATAGATAGATAGATAGATAGATAGATAATGAAGAGTCTGTGATAGATAGATGAAGAGGCTGTGATAGATAGATAATGAAGAGGCTGTGATAGATAGATAGATAGATAGATAGATAGATAGATAGATAGATAGATAGATAGAAAGCGAGAGAGATTAGAGGGGAATAAAATTCATGATTTGCTGCAAGTTTAAAATGTGTGCGCCAGAAGAGATGTCCGGATAAACAACTGCTTGACTTGCTACTAGAAAGGTCGTGCTTTCCCCGCCAATATTCTTATATTCTTATAGGTATCTATACATGTATCTTACACCTTTATGAATCCACCATTCGTCCATGCATCGAATATTGTTATTACATCCGGTCTAGTGCTTCTTATCTGTATTTAGAGACTCTTGATAAAATCCAAAGAAGGAACAACAATGTTATCAGTACTGACATGGCGTCTCGTTTAGAGTTAATTTCCCTGTGAAATTTCTATAAAAGTTTTCATCGTAATTGTTCTGATGAGTAAATGTTCTTCGGTATCTAAATTTTATGAATTTAAATGCAGTACTCGATTGACGCGCAGGACTCATCATTTGACATTTTAAATAGATGTAACCGTAAATTCTATGCTGATAGTTTCTTTCCTTGAACTTCTCGCTTCTGTAAATCTCTACTGATTTCTTGATTTTCAAAAATCTAAAGTCAATGCCAGTCATTATCTTCTGTTTTCCTTAATTGCGTTTTTTTGTATTACTCATCCTCCGTAATAATATTTTTCTTTGTCTCATTTTATCTCACATTCAGTAACCGTTGATGTCTTAGTGGCGATATTGCCATGCTTGTATTGAAATTATAAATGAATTTAAAAACACACACACATGCACACACACGCATATATATATATGTTCCATTTTTAAAACGAGTTATTACGCGACCTAGGTTTCTACCATGAGTCCTGTCTTCAGGCGATTTTTAATAACTGATTTTACCGTTTACCGTTTTTCATTTTAAGAACGCTCATGTAACGGTGTTTTTTTTGTTTTGTTTTTTTAACGCTCACGTGGCAGGGAATTTTTGAACACGCAATTTTTTAATTAAAACGAATTATGGCGTTTTTATCCATGGTTGTATTTCTTAGTATGGATACACTTAGTCATAATTTCCGTTCTTTCATTCTACAGTTCGTTTTTGTTTGGGAATAGCATAATCTTTAACTTTTCTTCTTGGCACAGTCTACATATTTTGCCACCGTTGTAAGGCTTGGCTGTTTTTACAATGCTCGACGTTATGTCTGGCTCTTTTCCATATTCTGATTTTAATTTCCACACGTGGCTAGTCAATTTTGTACAGTTTTTTTAATTTTTCTATTTTGAATGTAAACCTGTGATTAAACCACCTGGTCTTAAAGGTGGCTTTGGTTGAACCCAAATATATTTTAATGTGGCCATTTGAGTCATGTACTTTTGCCTTATATATATATATATATAAGGCAAAAGTACACCCTAATCTCCCACCCTAATCTAATAGAGACATTTTATATTGTTATCTATATCTATAAAAGTGACGAGGGTGGGCGTTATGCAAGTATTTGCTATGTAAATTCATCATATGTTTTTTATTCTTATTATTCCTTACACTACCCGAGTGAAACCGGGCTAAACTGTTAGTATATATATACATTAAAAACAGAAATAGGGTTTGTTGCAACGTGAGAAATTGGTATAAAAGAAAAAGTGCGAGAAGCTGTAAACGTTTTGTTTAAAATGTTGATCTATTGTTACTATTATTATAATTATTACTTGCTTTGTATGTGATATATTAAGTGTCCCTAATCGTGTTTGTGTCGCTACATGTGTTTCGAGTCTAAAGTTGACACTCTTCAGGCAATTTAACTCGTGACTTCACATATCGAGATCCGTTTGTTTTTTCTAATGGCCAAGGTATCGTGTATAAATAGATGTCAAGTGGTGAGCTGGTCAGAAAGTTTATAAGCGTGTGTGAGTGTTGGGTTTTTTTCGCACTCACACGTTAAATTTTTCTGTTACCTTCGTTGGCAACTATCCTTGTCACTGCCCTCGGGCAGGATGAACCCAGACGAGGCTCTGCCGAAAGGTATAACCTCATTTAGGAAAATTCAACAGCAACCTTGACCCTGTCTTGGGCAGGGTTTCTGGCAAAATTTTGGCCGAGCATAAATGCACGGAAACCCTACCTTATAAAAAACTTCTACGTTGAGAAACTGATAAATACCGGAACAGAGGACAAGGCGTCTAACTTTAGCTTTTGACGTTGCCTTGTTATACTCTAGAAGACTAGCAATGGGTGTCTGGCCCGATGATTTATTTCAGGGTTGATCGTAGTGTCATGATGTGAACGGTTTCATCCTGTGGTGCATTCTGGAGATTGCCGAAGAATGGTGCATGCACCCCGTTTGCCTGACATGATGCAACTTAAACATTTATGGAATGTGGTGGAGAGATCTATTTGTACGTAAGATACTACACCCACAGTTACCCGGTAGCTGTGGACAGCTACCGAGGAGCCATGGATCAACATATCTCCAGAGTTTTCCTACTGCTTGCAGAGTTTATGCCATGCTGACTCGTTGCATTCGCTGGACTATGCGATACTAGGCCACTAAAGCACAAATATATATATATATATATATATATATATATATATATATATATATATATATAAAGGAAAACTCAACGCATCATTTAAATTGGTTATTAATTATAATTCATTTCAATGAGCTTAATTAGCTCATTTCATCAGACCACACAATATTCCTTCCATTTGGTACAAAACATTTTGCCGGAATAAGCATTTTCTTTAATTGAAAAGAAGGATAAATAAATAAATAAATAAATAAATAAAAATAAAAGAAGAAGGAAAAGAGAAAAAGGAAAAGTGAGACAGAACTTAAGCATTGGCGTCAGATCGGCTGGGAGTGTACAGACCAGTCGTGAAGGGGCTGACCTCTGAAGAAACTTTATATATATTGCAAGGAAGTAAAAGAGCAGATAGATTAAAACTCACTGTTCATGCATTTACTTTTATAAATAGTGCTCAATACAAAGTAGAGCTTAATATTGTAATTTTGTTATTACAATTGTTTATGAAAGCATTAGATCACTACACAAACATTTTTGATGTTTCATAGCAATACTGTTCTTCTTCAGGTAATATTTTAAAATAAATGGTGAAAATGTTTTTTTTAGTAAATATTAGATGAATTCCAGGTTATTTAAGAAGTTAATGAAAGGTAGCTGAAGAAAGTTAAACAATATGCTTGTAGGTGTGTCAATATTGGTCAATCAAAAGTGAGAATTAGGTTGAACTATAGAGTTTGAAATTTGGGTCACGAAAGAGTACATAGTAGCATAAACATGAAACTTTTTAATTTTGTCTGTGTAAGATATCTAATGAAACCATACATTATTTAAATGGGTAGACAATAATTTTCAACGGCAGGTTGGATGTTTTTTTAAAATTTGATTTTGTACTACCTTACCAAAATCAAATTTTTTGTACTACCTTACTGATGTGTGCGTTGTGTTGCAGTGGGTATCGGTTCGGAACGAGAAATCGGGGAGTCGTGTTCGAATTCCAGTTGAATTCATTGCGTTCACTTACGCGCAAATACCCTTAGGAAAGCCCACAAATGTATTAGCCCAAACAGGGCTCAAAGAGGAACCCATTGTTACACCCTCAATCTGACCATACATAACTTTATCAAAACCGATATCAACAGAATGTTGGCAGATTTCATAAGTTTAACGAAAACGTATATATATATATATATATATATATATATATATATATATATATATAAGGGGGCGTTAAAAATTGAGTTGAGGCATTTCCCAAAATTTCACCAAAAGTTTAAACACTGAAAGTTTTCTTTTTCAGTCGCTGTATAAGGATTTTTTTCAGTTTAAACTCATGCGCTAAATTCATAGAATCTAACCATCTAAAAACTTTAAGTTCAC